>VZUI01024171.1:0-58883 GCA_013401135.1 Cettia cetti | reverse complement strand
TAGTAATAGTAATAGTAATAGTAATAGTAATAGTAATAGTAATAGTAATAGTAATAGTAATAGTAATAGTAATAGTAACATAAGCACAATAATAATAATAATAATAATAAGCATAGCATTTTTTTATTAGTATTTCTTCTGTACACAGGAAAAATAACTTAGACCAAGCACTAATTAAGTTTTGCCGAAAGGTTGGAAGGTGAAGTTGATCATATGAGTGATTGCAGGGTTGTGGATAATATAAAGAAGGGAAAGCTCTCTCCAGGCACTGCTGCTATCCTTCTTTGAACTGGCTTTCCTGGATTTGAATGCCTCTGTTATGAACTTTCTTGTCCTTAAACTTGTATTTTTCCTTTTTCTTAGCAGCAACTTAGAGAAAACTAAGCGTATAGAACTGATATGAGGCTCTTGGGTGCTCAGAACACCATACAAATGCTATTAGATCCGTAGTTAAAATAATTCTTTGGTAAATGTTAAATTCCTATTAGTAACACTCGCTAAACTTAAGTGCAAAGGAAAGGGCAAGGCTAATCTGAAAGGCAATGGAGAGCAGGGCTTAAAAGATATTAACAATTTGTTGGAAATGTCTGAGGCGAGTGGTGATTATAACTAAAGAATAATGTCTGTGGCTCGGAGACTTAGGTTAGGAAAGGGCTTTAGACAGTGCTGTGCTTTGAAACCTTCCCAAATGTCATTGGGATTGAAGAGGAAAAAAAGCCATTCAGAATGAGGTGTTTTTCAAAAAGCAATAAACAGTTAAATTGCAGTGTCTCTGGGAGAGGTCTCTCCTTTTCTGCCAGCCTGTGGTGGTGTTTGTGTGTCTCCATGTTTGTCTTCTTTTTCCTCTTCTCTATCTCTCTTCAATTCTGGCTGAGTCTTCTCCCCTGTGCCTGTCTTGTCTGTGTTCTCACCATCTCATTGGCCTTTAGGTCATTAGCCCTTCCCCAGGCCTTTCTGTCATCTCAGGGAGCTTTTTTTCAAGAGGTGTGTCACTAATCAGACACATCCAGTATTGTGGTTTTGTTCACTTTTTACTGTCTTTTACCCAAACTACTCCTTTCTTTCATATTTTGCTGCTATCAGCTTGATTATTGTTGATTAAAGAGAATTCTAGGGTGGGAGCAGAAGCTCTTTTTCAGCTACTACTTCTTTAGTCTCAAATACCAACATTCTGAGAGGGGATCAGAGATGATTTTTAGGAAACTCTGCGAAAAACAAGTGTCTTTCTGTCTGTGTGTCTTTCTCAGCTGCTTGACCAATTGCAACTGAATTTGACAGTGATAAAGGTTTCAGAGATATTACATTCCTATGAGTTTCATGAAAAATAGCTGGCTGAATGAGCAGAGAGACCACAATTAATCTCTCCAGTAGGGACAGCTGAATGTCTATTGTTAGAAACTGGAGGACAGTAGGCATGAAAGTCACAGGAAACAGATCCAGCAGCTCCTTTTCTGTGAGTTGGGACTTCACTTTCCTTTTCTCGCTACACTTTAACCCCTAACATCTGTGAAAACCCTAACAAAGGATATCTTGTGGCATTCTGGAAAGCAGATTGCACCTTCCCCATCAAACCTCTGCTGAAAGAGGCCAGAAATCTGTCAGGTTTCAGTTCACAGGTGATGAGAATGCCCATCCAAGCCAAGGCCAGTACAGGCCCACCCCAAACCAGCTGTGTTTCTTGTCACCTAGAGGTGAAACTTTGTCCACAGTTCATAAAAACAAAGCCTGAACATGTCTCAGGGAGAAACTAAAGATAACCTTGCAGCTTTGATCTAGTGTTCAGAAACCTTTGTGTTTTGATGAGAGCAAGGGTGGGTCTGATTCTCTCATGTCTCATCTCTTAAGAAGAGAACAGCCAAATCAGCTCAGATCAAAACCAGCCCTCTGTAGTATCTTGTCTCTAACAGAGATCAAAATAAGGTACCTGAGAAGAACTTAATAACAGAATAAGCATGTAACTATTTTCCCTAAATATTCTTTGGCTTCCAGCAATTAGGGGATTGGGGATCTCAGAGCCAGAGTTATTAGAATCATGGGAGCAGCATTGACCATCAGCCACCTGTATGCCACATTTGAAATTTCACAGCCTACTTACCCTGTACATCATAAGGAGACAAATATTGCCAGATCAGATAGCCATGTCAAGAGTTGATTTGTCATCTTACTTTTTTTTCTCTGGTTATACACAACTGTTTGAGTTGCCAAGTAATGGAGAATCAACTCCAGTGACTCCAGTGGTATTTCTTGTGTGATTTTTATTTGCATTCAGGATAAATTGCACTCTGGTCACATGAGCAGCAGGTATAAGAACCAAATGAAAAATAAAGCTTTCATTTTCAGAGTACAGACTAAAAATCATGTGTTCAGTTCCTGATGCACTTAACTCTGTGCTTGCTTTCCTGTCCTCTTGTTTTCCCCCAGTATTTAGGAGGGATTCAAAACTTCTTAAACTAACTGAATTTCTGTTCAGCATAGACTGGAGTTTTTGGTCATCCAGCTAAAAGAATCTAGCTACCAATGCCAATGGAGGGATTACATTTTTGAAAACTGCAATATCCCAAATGCCTTCCTTTGTGTCATTATGATTGGTGTGCAGCAAACCAACTTCTGGCTAACATGCTCCCACAGTTGGGTTGCATTCATGATTCTGTCAGGCTGGCTATCTCTTTTTCTGAGAAATCATTTTCAACCAACAATTGTCATCTGATGCCATACAAATGATAGGTGACAATCCATTCATCTTTTCTCCATCATACAGTCCCTCAAGAAATCCAGTATGAATGTTACCTGTTCAGGACTTCTCATGTTTCAAAGAGGATCTGCAGGGCAGTGGAGTGTGATGTGTAGCAAAAGCTTGCACTAGACTGTCTTCTCTAGATGTTTGTCTGGAGCAATATTGTGAGGGGACATGTGAAAAGTGAGATCTCTTCCCACCACAGCAATACATGACAGATCTCAATATTACTTTCAATAAATCCTTAAATATTCTGTTTAAGTGGAGCTAGTTTAATCAAGATAGGGAACGGAAATGGCTCAGAGGCTCCAATTGATATCCAGTGTCTTTCTAGAAGAGAGGCAGCTGGACTGCCAACACTCCACATGGAATCAGGACTGGATGATGCTGCCAGCCCAAGGGGAGAGAGTTTCCAGTACTTCAGTCCCATTTTTCCTCTTTTCAAGCCTTTTGATCGTTGTGCTTCTGTGAATTTCTTCAGGGTCTGCTGAGTGGCTGTTTCTGTTGTCAGAACACAGCTTCAGGCTCTTTCTCTCTTCCTGTGCAGCAGTGATACCTCCACTTGAGAAGATGCCCATGACTGTGCCTGTTAGCACTCTCACAATCTCATATTCTTGCTGTAAGACTGTGAAGATCTGAAGCTGGGTTATTCCTGGGCCAACACGGTTATCATCCTGGTGTTCCTTCTTCCTTATTTAATGATTCTTCTTTGCACCACATCCCTCACGTTTCTGCCAAGCAGATTTTGTTGCATTGACTTTCTTTCCAAAGCCTGCCCAGAAGGACAGCTTTCCTTCAGCCAGGACACAGAAAGGGCCTGTGTCTCTAGAACCATCAATATTTTTCTTGAGATGATAAATGAGCTGCCAATAAACCGAGGCAGCTGCCAGATCCATCTGAGAAACAGGCCTTCAGACCCAATTTATCTGTGCTTGGTTTATTCATGTGTCTGGAAACTTTTGGGATGCAAACAGAGGGCTAACCACTCTGAGGCAGCCACTTAGAATTAGATGGTATAGATTGATGCAGTAGGAGTTTATGGGCTGGTTGAGACACATTAATTATTACTTTGTGGTCACCTATCTCAAACAAGAAAATGGTTTCATATTTGTCATAGGGAACATCACAGAAAAGGAACAAAGCTTTCAAAACAAGACCTAAATTGTCCTACTTGCTGTATCATTCAGTTTGTTTTTCTTCATCTCCTCTGGCCTTTCTTGCCAGGGTTTTGCATAATCTGTGAAATTTTGTTGTCAGGAGTTTTCTAAGGAGATGAGGCATGGCTGATTACGTTGTGCCTGGAGGGATGGGAGCAGTATTTGTGCTTCAACGAGTAAGGTTTGTAGGGAGACCAGTCTGGTTTTGAACCAGATGATGCAGCTGGGAAAAGCAGGCAGTCTCTGTGTTTAGGATGCTTTGCTGGGCAGCAGGCGCTTGTGAGTTTCATACACATTCACCCCAGAACTTCTGACTTTTTTTGTTTGTTTGTTTGTTTCTATCAACAAGAGTTCTCAGCAGTATTAAGTCTGGGCAAGTTTGATGAGAACAGGCAGCTGAGCAAAGCAAAGGGACTCGAGGCTGGAGGGAGTGTAAATGTTACTGCACTCCAGAGGGTCTGTCTGGGGAAGTGACCACAAAAAGCTCCAGCAAGGAGAGAATTTCAGCTGGCACGTGATCCATATTGCTGGAGAAACCCAGCTTAGGGACCTGTGTGATGCAGGAGCTGCAGCTCTTTACTCGCGAGCGGACAGGAGGAAGCCCCGAGGCAGGAAAAGTAGCGAGGAGAGCACTCGGTGCCAGCTGTGGGAGCAGCATCCCGATGCCTGCTGGCGCATCCCCGTGTCCGTGTCGCAGGCGCGGCTGGTCCTGCCGGAGCGGTGCCGCGCATCTCCCGCTTGCTGGAGCTCAAGTGCCCTCTTCTGGCACCGACCGTGCCGTCCCTCCGGGGCAGCCAGCTGAGAGCAGGGCATGTTTTCCTGATGCTTGCTAAAATCAGGAACAAAGAGGGGGTTTTCTCCCTTTGCTTCCCCTCTGTGTCCGGACTGCCCTGGCGGCAGTAGCGGTTGGAGGATATGGAGCATCCCTGTTGTAGCGTCCTGGCCGTGTCCAAGCTTTCCTGTGACACAGGGCTGTAAGGAGATTGTGTTTGCATCTGAGCTGATGAAATAAAGATACTTTTATTCTCTTTTGTCTTTTTTTGCCCTGCCTTATCTGTTGTAAATCTGTAACTATCTTAATTTACACTAGCTGAGATTGGGGTGGCCTTTTCCTGCTCATGTTCTCTGCTCTCTGTTGTGTAAATCCTCTCTTGGCTATTCCTGACCTGTTGATGTCTATAGTTTTCACTGTGAATCCCAATGGGATCTAGATTTGACCTCTATTGATTACCAAGAGGTATCTGGTCATAAAATGAGGGGAGAGGGGAATGTGCAGCAGCTGTCAGAGGAGTCCCCATCCTGGTTGGAAAAGGAAAGTTTGGATACACTTGCTAGTGTCAGTTCAAGGTTAGCAGTACACAGCACAGCAACTGCATCTGTCTGCAGAGGCACTTAAAATCAGCCTTAAGAAAAAGGAGTTTCCTGCACTGCTTTATCACATCAGTTACCATCAAAGGCCTTTGCATGTGCTTTGGATTTTTCTCTATGTTTAAGGAACATTTCAAGCCATAATTGATTATAGCTGAATTTGTGTTACAAAGTAGGGAACAGCAGGTCAGGACATTTATGCTATGAGACAAGACTGAGCCTGATTCCCATTTAGATGCTTTACAGCAGAAGGGTAGTGGTTTTTTCCCCTGGTTACAAGCAGTGTCTCAGCTATCGAGTGCAACGCTGTATTAATAATTCTGTACTTATTGTAAGCCCTCTGAATGCAAATCCCTCACACGCGAGCTAGATTGGCATAAACCACTTTGGGAAGCACACACACAATTTATACTGCCCTCCACTGCCTTTATGAGGAGTAAAAGGAGCTGGAGTGAAGCTTGCCGTGTTTTGCAAAGTGCCGAGCTGAAACTGAAATCCAGCTTCTCCCTTCAAGGTGAAAAGGACATAGGAGATCCTGGTGGTTTTGGTCTGCCTGAAGATCTTCCTGCAGTGATCTCTGCTCTGTTGTATGCACTTTTAAACGGTCATATGCTGGCATTGTTTTTTCCCGGTCATTTCACTATTAGTTTAGTAAGGTTTCAGAGCTGAGGCTCAGGCAATGTGACTGCTAATAATGTGATTTTATTTAAACTTTGTGCGTGCCTTTCATCTCTCTTTATTTCTCAGTGCTGGGTTCTTAGATGGAACTTAGGCAGAGGTGGTCTGTGGCTGCAGATAAGTGCAGTACCCTTGCAGTGCTGTCAACCAAACCCAGGAGTGCAGGGACAGGTAAGACCATGTGCCAAGAAATGAGATGAGACAAGCTAAATGTTTCCAGCCAATACAAGCTGAGATATCAAAGCAGTTGATGTGAACGACATAATAGAAGAACACAGACAACACTCGAAATTTACCTGATGACTTTTAAAGGGATTACCTGAAATATGGCATAAGGATAAAGTGAATATAGTCATCTAACATTTCACTTTAAGGCTGCTGCTCTGCATAGGAAAATTTGTATGCGTGAATGTACGCGTGCATTGCATATGCACATACAGCAGAACTTTTTTTCTTAAGTACAGTCTCAAGATTTATGAAGGAAATGAATGATGACAGCAGGAGAAACTTGCAGGCCTCTCTTTGTGTGGGGAAGCTCCAAGCACCATTGCAGTGAACAAAGATGCCCCTCTATCAGGCCTTTGCAGACAGAGCTGGAACTGGAGCAGCCCAGAGTAATGGTGCTGAAAAGTTGGTACAATAACAAGGCAAAGCAAAGCAGAGCCTAACAGGATGACAGCACGAGGTACCAAAAATAGGTGGCTTTTGTATGACTATAATAGCACCACCTGCTTTCAGAACGTTAGTAATCCTGTAAATGTGTCCATTCCAGTGAATATCCTTGAGGGAGTTGACACAGAAATCCGTAGAAACGAGGCACTGAATCTGAGCAGAGAAAAGGGAGAGGAGCAGGGATGCTGAAAGGAGCTGCTGGTGGGGGAAAGGAGCGGCCTGGGATTGCGTGTGTGGGTGTTCATGGGGTAGAAGAGGAGTTTGCATGCTCTTAAAGAGAAGAATTTGTTTCCTCCTCATCAAACCCCACCCCTGCTGCTTTCTTTGATTTTCCTCTAGCGGGGCCAATCTAGGCACTCAGTGATGATAAATAACCCAGTATCACAAGGTGGCATGCACAGTGACACGATAATATGGAGAGAAAGAGAAGAACCCAGAGGGACATTGTTTCTGTCATTTATTTCCCCAGTGAGCTGTGCAGCCCAGGCAGTTTGGGAGCCCCATCCCACAGCTCCATGGCAGGCGAGGGGCCTGAGGGGAGCCAGGCAAACCTCGCTGGCACAAGCAGTCCCTGAAAACGCTGTGCTTTTCCTGCGAGTTCTGTCTGCACTGACCTTGGTAGGACGCTTCAGCCCTGTTTTGATGGAGGGCCTTTTGGGTCCTCGTGTTTGATCTGAGGTGAAGGGGTCGCCCTGCATGTCACCGTGTCACGATACCTGCGCTCGGCTGTGACTCAGCCGTGTCCCCCCGCCTGGCCTGCGGGTGGGCACACCACCACCCTCCCTCCTTCCCTCCCCGCCTCTCCTGGTTAGCAGCTTTCTGCTCTGCCACCGTAACAGGGTTTGTTTGTTTGTTTGTTTGTTTGTTTGTTTGTTTGTTTGTTTTTAACGTTGCATTTGCGGTTTCCTGGGTTTTGTCAAAGCAAGCTGAGAGCAGGAGTGGTGTTGTGCTGACACACTGAGGCCTCGGCTCCCCCGAGCAGGGTGCTGTGTGTGGGCTCACAGAACTGCAACTTGTCGTTCTCTGTTGGACCAACATAAGGAAAGGAAAGGAAAAAAGGAACATTTTGCCAGAGGGTTTTCTGGCCATTTTCTGGTGACTAGGGATGTTGGGACGTGGGGATGTGAATCTGTTTGTGGCTCTGTAAAGAGCTTTGCAGTCTCGGTGCCTGTCCTTTCCTCTCCCAGTTTTTTCTTGGATGAAAATGCAGGACGGGAGGAATGGCGTTGTCTAGACAATGACACAGTGCTAGGACACAGTCTAGTGAGATAAAGGGAAAATGGAACAGGCATACAGAGCAAAGTGATTTGCCTAAATCTGCACAACCAGATCTCCTGACTCCTTCACTCTCCCTCCTGTGGCTTCTCCTTAGGAGATGAAGTTGATTGATTGAAATTGCCCTTTTTACTGATTACCATTTTAATAATCTAACCAGTTATGTCAGAAATCCAGCATAAGTGGTGGTTTTCTTGATGCAATCTGTTTGTTACTTGCATTTCTCACAGGTGGGCACCAAAATCAGACTAGTTGGGCACTCTTTTTGTTTACATTTAGGTTTGTGTCCTTGTCATTCAGGCTTAGTGTGGTGTTACTGCTGCAGCTGCATTCTCACATGACAAGGGAATATTCTCGTTACAAGGCAATGAAAATTAAAAACAAAAATGTCCCACTACCCACCTATCCCAGGGGCAAAAAAAAACCCTGAACACAGTATCAACAAAAAGCCCAATAAACAAGTCTTCAAAAATAAATTTTGATCTCTTGGGTAAAATATTTTTGCATATGCATGCACGCTTCCTCTCCTTGGCAATTGTCATCCTGTGTACAATTCCTGGTTTTGAGTGTAGGATGGGAACTATTGCTGTCTTTAGCTTTGACATTTCTGTTTCCTCACTGCCGTCTTTGCCTTTTGTTAGCGGCATCTCATGCCACATCTGACTGGGTTTCAGTGTTGAGAGGGAGTCCTTGCTTTGGAGTTTTACATGACTTACACTTAACTGACCACCCCATTCCTTCGAGGTTTTAAGTAGGTGAATAACAACCCAGCTTCATGCCCCAGGGTACTGAGTCTTGATGGGTTTTCCCACATTCTGTCAACCTGAAAATAAATAATACCTGCAAGAAAAAGGGACTAAAATCATGCTAAATCTGCTCTTTTTGCTGAGAGCCAAATGGACTAGTGGCTAGAATGCAAGAAGAAAGGATATTCCTATTCCCTGCTCATTTGGCTGACAGCGTAATCACTCAGAGTAATAAATCTTCATTGGGAACTTAGATGAAAATGGAAAAGGAATGAGAGTGCTTTCAGAGAAGAAGCTGGGAGGGGGCTTTTGTCTCTGGTGAAGCACAGCCACAGAGGGAGAGGAAAAGGGCTACAGAAGCCCCTGCTGCTGGGTGCAGAATGGCCCTTAGTGCCCAGGGGTGCCTGTTGCCTTGTCCCCCTCAGCCCCAGTCATCCCCCCAGTCCTGACCTGTGCCCTCAGCTCCCCGGAGCCCCAGGTTTGAGGAGCAGGGATGTCTGTCTGCCAAATGCACCTGAGCAGCAGGAAGGGGGCACAAATATGGCCAGGAATAAACGGTAGAGATCTAGAGCAGCTGGCTACCTGCTGTGCTTTCTCTGTAACCCTTCAGGAGCCAGCACTTTCCCTCAGCCTCATGAGCAAACAAGGACAAAAAAAAGCAACCACAGAGCTGAAACATTTTATTTCCCCCACTGGGCCTGCCAATTAACCCTGTCAGGAGCTGGAAACCCACAGTGGGCACATCAACAGACAAGGAGCTGCAGAGGGGAAGTGCTGGAGGAAGGCAGTGCAGGGACGCAATCACCTCCCCATAGCCTTGGAAGAGCTGAGCTGTGCTGCAGGGACAGTGGGAGCCAGTTTGCAGGCACCTTCATGCTTCAGAAACCACTGCAGGGCAAACAGAGATGCTGAGCCCCAGCTCCTGGTGGGATTGTCTTCTCACTCTCTGGTTGCTGTATGTCTGTCTCTGCAAATGCCACTGTTCTTGCTCATCCTCATCCTCCGGCTGTGGAATCTGTGTTGGCTTTGCAATATGTTTGGGGATGTTGAAGGGGCTGGAAGGAAGAAGGAGGCAGCAAACACTTTCCCCAAAGTCTGTGACTCGTACTGCTCCTGATCTGCTTTGGTGCTTGGGTCTGTGTTTGAGCAAGCTGATTGCCTCTTCCTTTGCTCCAGGGAGTGGAAAGTTTGATCTGGTCTTAGAGTAGTGCTAACTGTGTGAGGTGGATGAAGCACAGGCCACACAGGTTGTGTTTTATTTGTTCCCTTTGTCAACTGCACCAGGGGATGTGTAAAGAGCTGGGTCAAGATGAGAGACAGGGAGCAGAGCAGGGGCATCCTTCATTGTGAGGATGATGAAGAAGTGACTGTACATGGGGGCTGTTTGGCACCTTGGTTGCAAGTTTGATGAAGTTACTTGGCTGATTTCCTCCCACATCACCTGTTGTGTTTCTGCTGAAACCATCAAAGTGACACCAAAGATGAAATCCGTCCCGCGGTCACCTCTGTAGATTTTGGATCAACACTGGCAACAAAGCAGAGAGGCAGGCATGGTGCTTAATTAGCATTGCTTTTATTCCTTTCTGCAGAAAGCAATCTTTCTTGCCACTTGTTACCTTCTTTGGAATAAATATCAGGTGTTTCCCCATCTGCTGAGGGACTGGCACAATGTTCCTGCATGGGGTTATGGGTCAGACCAGCCCTGTGAGCCCTCTTGTCTCCCTGGCCTCACACCTCATCCCACTCACTTGCCAGCTCCCCCATCCTCTCACTGCTAATTACCTTTCCAGTGCCTTTGGACAGTGCTGGCCATGAGGGGGTGACACCCAGTGCTCTCCCAGCCTCGGCAGGGAAAGGTGCTGTGGCTGTGAGGAATAGCACAAATGGAAGAAGAAGGGCTGTTTTGGAGCTGAGTGATGTACAGTTAATATTCTGTCTCTCTGGCCATGAAATCGATCTTCCAGGTGAATTTGTGGTCTCTTGAAATCGTTTTGGGCACGACACGCACCTCAAATGGAACGGGCTGCAGCTCTTGACGTCAGTAAATGCTTTCTGCCCTGCAAAAGAACACTGCTTGGATTTCATCTTGTTTTTACACCTTCACTTCTCCTTGTAAGGCTCATTGTCACCAACGGGTCTGGTGTCATCCAACTGCGGCAGTGAGACCAACACTCTGTGCTGCAGAAATTCCCAGAGCACAACACTCAGCAGCTGCCAAAGCTTTCTGCTGGCACCTGCTCAAGGCAAGAGAGAGAGAAATATCACTTTGTGTGCCTCCTTTCATTGCTGCCCACCAGGAGCCAGCAGGGACAGCACTTTGCTCCTCTGCTTGAGAGACACACAGGTTAGATGAGTGAGGCAGACACCTTGAGCCTTTGCAGCCTTTTCAACCACCCACCTTTTTCCCAGCCAGATTGTGGCTGCCCCGTATCACTGTTCCCTGGAAGGCTGGCATAGAATGGCATTTTGCTGTGCTTTTCTTCTGCTGTTTCTCACCTGCCAAAGACCTTCATTTAAATGTCACAAGTCTAATTATTTGGGGTATGAGACCTGGCAATGGCTACATTTGGGCAAACAACAAAAGGATTCTTTCAGCAAGGCAGGTAGGAAGATCAGATGGTTATGGGGAAACTCTTACCAGCTTTCTTCATGCAGCTTCATTCCCTTCGAATTCATGTGTGTCTGCTGTCTCCTTGTCTTTCTATCTAAATTGAGATAACAAATATAGTAAATCCCTTCTTTATAGAAGAAATTCTGCAAGTTGAGAATATCAGCCCTTGTGCCTCTCACTTTTCCAGCCGGCTCAGCTCCAGCAGTGGAGCAGACAGTTTGAATGACAAGAGGAGGCATCCTTAATCCAGACATTACACAAAGTGCATGTGGGGGAAAGAGTGAATGTAGTGCTTGTCACAGCCCTGCAATGAACAGGACAAACTGCCTGGAAGGCACAGAAACAGTGCAGGGAGCACATTGTGCTGGTCCTTGCCTACCTGGAGCTAAAGAGGGCCTTTCTCTGAAACTTCCAGCAAGGGGTGTGTGTGTTTGTACCTGCCTGGTGCTGGTTTGCTGGGTGCTGCGCTGGCTTGGGCACCTGACACGGGCACACAGTGTGTGTGTGAAGTTCTCTGCCAAACAAGGTCATCCTTTTCCTGGCTCTCCAACAAGCAGCAGGAACAGGATTGTACCTGCTGCAAAGCTGGCTGTGATGGCTGTGATGGCTTCCCCTTCTTCCTGAAGCAGCAAATTGTCGGGGGGAGACCTGAGAAAGGCATAGAGGCCCAAGTGCTGTCTGTCTGTCTTGCTGTCTTGTCTGTCTTCCCTTAAACCTGCTGGGTCTCACTTCTTCTAATTCCCTGCTGCTCATACCATGTTCTCCCCTGGTCCACAGGCTAAACCATGTTTCTGTGCTCTGGCTCTGCCACGTCCTCTCTTTTGAACGCTGTCAAGTTCTTAATTTCCTTGATTTTTGGCAGGAAGGAGCTCCGCAGGTCACCAGTGTATGTGGGGAAGCAATCCCTGAGCAAGCCCTCCATGAAAGGTCTAGTCCTGCCTGGTCTGGGCTCTCTATAGCACTGTATACTCCGCCAAAGCTTCAGTTTAACTGAGCAGATATAAAACTGAATTAAACTGGGAGGTGTATAACTTCATCACCACAAAATGGCTTTACAATGCCTCGATATAGTGTGAAGAAATATTTTCTTATATTTATTTTAATTGTGTTAAGGAAAGGATCTTTCCCCCCTAGGAAAGTGGTAGAGACTGTATAGAAATGGGAAATAAATGTTCTTTTCCAGTGCAGAGAATGTAGCCACACAGACAGCTGGTGTGCAGCAGAAAATTCACGCAATGAAACTACCCAAACTTGTTTCTGTGTCCCACTAGGATGAAATGCACAAAAAAAATAATAAAAGGAATCATGATTTAGCAGTTAAGAGTGAATCAGATAAAAAACTCTCTTTCTTCCTAGTGCTATTTGCTGCACAAGGCAGAATACGTGGAGGTTAATTATATTTCAAAGTCGGTGCTCTTTAGGGATGGGCCAGTTTATTAGGAGAGGCTGGAATTGTTAAAGACAGATTTTCTATGCATCAAAACAGTTCATATGAGGCTCAAGGCTTGGCTGGTCTGACCTCAGGCAACACTATGCGCTTTGATAAAGCTTTTAGAGGCAATAAAGTTTTACTGAATAGTACTAAAGATGAATCAAACTGGGAGACATAAGGCAGAGGAAATTCTGAAGTATTCACCCAGCTTTTGCAGTCAGGACATCAAGAACTTTCTGTTCCAGAGGATGCATCAGACTATCTTTAATAGCCACAGATCTGTTTGTGATTCCCAATTTAGTATATAAATATTAGTTACAGTGTTGACTCAAAGGTTAGGAATCTCTAACAGACATAAAAATGTAAGAAAATTATACAATAGCTTAAAAGGAAATAAAAGACAACAATTTTTTTTTTTTTTTCACTGGCTCATTCCGTAAGAGAGGGCAAGAAATAAATGTATAAGCAATAAAAGGAACAATATTTTTTGACCATTATTTTCTTGACCTCATAGGGAAGGCTGGCTTGGTAAGATGAATGCCCAGGATTTTAGAGGGCAGATCTAACGTGTTTCTTCCAGTCCTGCACTGGTACAACAGCACTGCTACTCCTCCTCTGGTTCAGAATGCCACTGGATGGGCAGTGCCCCTCAGCCTTGGACTATGTCTCTGTGGGGACGTTTCCTGCAGTAGAGGAATGTGCATCCCCTTGTGACTAAATGTGTGACACTAGAAAAGGCTGGGGTTCTCAAAATGAGAAGCGTCCATTTTGAATTTACATTTGGGAGTGACTGGGATCTACTTTAATGAGGGCAGTGTGGAGAGGTGTGGACTCTGATAGACTTGTTTATGTTGCCCTAGGAATGGTAATGTTAGGATACATTGGTTAACTAATAGCAAAATACAATGCCTGACATCCATTATTTTCCCTTTTTTTTTTCCTGATGTGGTCTTGCTTGCTGCTTTATGATGGAATTGTTTCAGGGAGAAAAGGTTTCCATCCTCTCTGGATGTCTCCCTGGCTGTGAGACACGTTTCTGTGCAAATCATCTTACCTGCTTTCTAAACTTCGGGGAGTAGAAAGCTCTGGCAGTGGAAGGGGAACACTGCTACCATTCTGCAGGTCCTGTGGGCCAGAGTTACTTAGTTTGGGGTAATAAACATGGGCTGTTGGGCTCAAGGAGATGACATGCATAAAAAGATTCAAAATGGAGTTCAGCTGCACAATCGTAACATGTCGACAATGCTGCTAGCATTTAACCTAGAGTAGCTAATAAAATGCTGTAACACATAGTTGATGATTGATAGACTACCCCAAAAAGGGGCTGATAAGGAGTTCTCACTGTGTACATAGTGTTCTGTTGTTCCTGGGCTGATGCAATGTGCATTGAAGTGAGGAACAAAATTACTATGAGCTGAACATTGAAAGATCAAACCTTTGTGAAGATTAGATCCTAAGTCTACACTGACTAAACCTTGCTTTTTATTGTCTCTGAAAGTTGTATAATCTCAGGGAGGAAGATAGGAATGGCTCTGAATTCCTATTTTTGTCCATTTTATGATTGCTTGCTCTGAACTGAGGGAAAAAAAATGAAACGTTTCCTTGACTACCACACTTGTGATGTCATCTGTGTTGTATTTTTTATTCCCTCCCTTTTAGGTTCCTTTCTGAACTCATCCCCTTTATAGCCTACAGTAGTCCTATAGGTTTTCCTGCTGCTCATTTCACTATTACAGCATGGATCACTTCTCTGTATCTAGGTCAGCCATGGCTGTGTAGTATATTTGCCAAAGCAATGTGCAGTCTGCTCTTAATGTCTGAACTACAGTACTCCAAAATGTTACTTTCTATTGTATTTATGAAGATGGAGGACAGTCTGGAAAGTTTTGTTTTTAAAATAAGTTGATTCTGTCAGTTTTAGGCTTGATCTCTCTCGCCTGCTTTATGCTACAGTGTGATCACTTGGCTATGCTGGCTTGGGCTTGCTTGTGTGATAGCTGTCCCTCAAGATTGGCCTCTCACTGCCTTATCTCCTGACACCTCTGATGTCCTAAGCATTTGGAAAAGCCTTCCTTTGCAAAACATTTGAGTACGACTGGAATCAGTCTTGAGGCAATGACAAAACCACCTTCTCTCTAAGACTTGGCTTTTCTTTTGGACATTGTCATTTCTGTATGCTAGGGCTGCTCATGTAACACAGGAGTGAAATTTCTAAGCAGGGCTTGCCAGAATTAACTCAGGAGTCACCCAGAATTAGCTGTAGCTCCTTTCCATCTGGCTCACACAAAGGTTACTGCATTCACTTACAGCAAGGTCTTGCCTGTGCTTAGACTCTGCAGAGTATCAGCTATGCAGGTGTTTTTGCCAGCTAAAGACTTTGCTGTGGAGATGTAATAATAGAAGATGCAGGTTCATTTTGCTGATTTTGGGGGGTTATCTTTAAGCAACCTGAATGTGGCTTTTTTTTCTTTCTGTTCACTTTGATTTCTTTCCTAGCTTAAAAATGCATTACATGGCTGTGCCACCTGGCTTCTGTGTGAAAAAGGCTGCTGGCTTCCTGCTGTAGCCATTTTAGCCTCCCCTTGCTAAAGTTCAAGGCAATTCCCATTTTGTCCTGAGATCTTGCAAATAAATTGCATTGCTTTTGCATTTGTCAACATTAGGAGCTATTTGCTGCACCTTGTCCAAATTACCCAGCAAAGCTAAGGACTCTGTAGAATTTCTTTGCTTGCTTTTTTCCTTACCTCTCCGTGTCCACTTCCCCAATTCTGTGTTGTCAGCAGGCTTAACCAGTTTGCAGTCAGCTCCTCAGAGCCATTTATATAAATTAGGCTTAGCAGGGGTTCCGAGGATCGTGTGGCGATGAACATTACTTTGCATTTGTTGACTTGACTTTTCTGTTGCCGTACGTTGACCCAGTTCTAGAGCAGATCTAAATTGCTGGATGTTTCTTGTGGGTGTTTCTCACGTCCATTACAAAGCCCCACTGGCAACCACAGGAACTCTGAAAACGACCTGGCCTGGGGTCATTTACACAGCCTAAAACTGGAGCAGGAAGGGGCATATTCACTGACCTAATTCAGCAGGTCTCATCGTTTAGGTCTCTTAATTAACAGTGACTCTGCTTTGCTGTTCTGTAGCCTGATCACTATCTGTTCTCATTTGCTACGCTAACTCCTTGCAAAATTTCTGCTGAATTTGCAGCTTTCTGTGGAGTATTTAGCCAGGCTGCCTAAATAAGCCACAATAAATTGTAGGATGCATACCTTGCTCTTTGATTTACTCCCCTTTCCTTCCCAGCCAAGTAATCTTTTAAAAGTTTTTTGTCATCACTTCTCAACCTTAAAAAAATTAAAGCATTTGGATGGAGATCAAAACCCTGTGCTTGTCTTCAAGATACTTGGTAGTGACTCTGTAGTACCCAGAAATACTTTGCCCTGTGCTCTGTAGGATCCCATGTGCAGATCCATCTCCCCAGGACAAGCTCTTTCTCTCTGGTGGCAGCAGCCCATGTCACCCATGGGCACCACTGGGCCCTCTGGAACCCTCTCTGCACTGGGAAGAATCCACAACCCCTCATTTCACCTCATCTGGTTTCTGAATGGGTTCGAGAAGGCTACAGGGAGCCTGGCACAAATTGACCTCTCTCTGCCTCTCATTTCCCTGCCCAAAAGGAGAAAGATGATCATTAAAATGATTTCTTTTAGGGCTCATTTAGCCCATTGTTTGCAACACGTGCTGTGGTGCTTCTGGCTGCTCCAAGCTGTATCTAGCAGAGCTCCCAGGAGAGAGAGAAAATCATGGATGTGCCCCCAGGTCTGCTAAATTTGACTGAGTTGATCATGTCTCTGGGTTTTTTTTACAGCTTGTCCAAGACTTTTAATGTTTTAACTTAATAGGAATGGACTGGTCCTATTCTCTCAGCTTCAGGGCCTTTACTCACTATCAGTTTGGAGCAGCTGCATTTATATACTTCTGGGTTTAAGGGAGAGAAAACTCCTCTTGGAGCTCTCCATGGGATTGAATATTTCCATGTAAATTGTATCTGAGGGCATTTTTTGGCCCAGTAATTTTAAGGACAGTATGCTGAAATTAGACTGGCATGATGTTTTTAGAAAGGCTTTTAGAAACTACAGCATCCTTCCATCCTGCTTCCCTCTTCCAGCTGTTGAGCAGGCAGGAGACTGAAGCAAGTGAGATTCCTGCTTTTTGACAGAGACAGCATTTTCTAACCTATGGAAGCCACAGCATCCAGCTACTGTTTGCCAGCCTGCCATGTCACCAGTACAGATTTGTAATCTGTGCACAACTCAAGCAAAGCAAGAGAGCTGCAGAACTTGTTTTGCTGCAGTGTCGGAATAAACGCTGTGGAATTGTGTTTGTCTATCCACCATCTGAAAACAAGAATCCTACCCTTATTATTCCAAGCAAAATGGTTCATGTAGGTTCGTTGCCTTCTCCAAGGCAAGGATTGGCAAGGCAAGGCAAGGCAGACTGTCTGCCCTCCTGCTATCCCCCAAGACTGGGTTTCCAGTGAGACAATCAGCATGTTTCATTCCTCCAGGGAAAGACAGCCAGGACTGTATTTCAGCACACTGGGAGCCTCTTGAAAAGGTGAGGCCCCTTCTGTTAGTGCTGTAATGGAAGCAAAGCCTAAAGAGAAGAAATGTGACCATTTCAGGGGCACAAAGTCATTGCATTTCTGCTGTTACATTCTGGGAACAAAAATAGCAGGGACAGGTCCCAGCTGCCGGCCACAGCATGTTTGAAAAGGTTATCAAGACATTATAGCATGTAAACAGCAGAGCTATTAGCTCTGGGCTGTGAAAAGTTTCTAACCTTCACCACAAAAACCTTAAATTATTTTTGAAGTGTTAATGAAAGTCAGCTTGCCAAAGATGGATGTGGAGCATGGAATTGCATTAGACAAATGGCAGGAGCATTTTAATAGTTATTGCTTTGAGAGCCCCCCTCTGAGAGGATCCAAGGGGGTTGGAGACCAGACACTTTCATGAGCCTTTTTTTCACGGGGGTAAACAATGTGTGGTTTATATTGAGCCATTTACAGAAGCACACAAACACTGTGGGTTTGTTCAGCACATGTTTGGGATTTTTTCTTACCTCCTCCCAAATCTTGGAAGTGCCTAGCAGCTCAAGGGTGTTTAACATGGCTTTAAATCTCCTGCTACCCTGTTCAGCAAGGGAGTCTCAGTCAGAATCTGCAGATGATGGTTCAAAGGTGTAGGCTGCCCTGCCATGGAACTGCCTCTGGAATGGGTAGGAAACAGACACAGGCAGAGCCTGGGTGCCATCCAAGCAAATTAGCAAACCCCCACCCAGCTCAGCAAGGGTAAAGTTCCTCCTGTGTCTTTATTTCATGTGTACGTGCTACTGAACAGATATATAGAGAGAGATATTGATATATATTGATCTATCTCTATATATTTACATATGCACCCTAGTGCATAGTACTTATCTGTGTGTATGCATAAGTGTTTTGTGCAATTGTATATAACTCAATTACTTAATTACTAATTAACTCTAATAGGCACTTGGAGAGAAAACTGCACAGAGCATGCCCTTCATCCAGAAGTGCCTGTGTGAACTGCCCCCTTTCCACATGCAGTCAGAGTTTCACACAGCAGCATCACCCCTAGCCTGACTCAAACAGCACAAAATGCAGCCTAAACCACAGGATTCCATGGGCAGTGTTTAGGCTGGGAGAGATGAACCTTTAAAGATTAAGGTGTCTTGACCTGTTACAAAGGTTCTCTTCTACCCTCAGTCGTATCGTGACTGTGTGCATATGTTTTCCCAATTTAGTTTCTATTAGGAAAGCTCAGTCTTGCTGAGGCCTTTTGATTCCATGAGGAATTTTTACAAATGCTCACTAGGACCACGGGGGTATAGTAAGTGCATAATTTGCTGCAGGATTATGGAGCCAGGGGAGCCCTGTGTTGTGTTGGCACAACTGTGTTGTGCCCTGGAGTATCTGCTAATGTTTCATGACAGAAGATCAAGAAAAGAGGTGAACGTGCAGACTGCACCTGTATTTAAACACTGGGTTAACTGTGAGCAGGGACAGATTTCTGCTGAGTCTCCTGCACTGAGCAGCACCAGGCCTGGGTGAGGTTCTTATCTCATCATTTGGGCTCCTTCTCTGACATCCATTTAATGCTTTTTGCTTCTCTTAGACAATTTTGCAGAGCCAATTTTATATGAAATACTTATCTTTCTTCCAGTCACTTTTTATTGTCAGGTCAGATATTTCCCCTCTCCTCCCCTTTTTGCAACAAGGAGGAGAAGCAACCCTTTCACCAGCTCCGTAACCATTTCATGCATAATAACGTTTTAGGCTTTTATTACTCTGTTGAGACAAAGCAGGCTCTGATGAATTTCAATTCAGCACAGAATCGACCATGCTACAGTACCCAGTCATACAGAGAAGAAAACCTCTCTCCAGTTCTGAAACAGGTTGAAAGACCAGCAACTGTGATTGTAATACCAGAGTCAATAAAGCTTAAAGCTCTGTCTGGCTTCCCCACTAAGGAAGGTGAAACAAAATCTTCCTACCCCCTACAAATCAATTTTGAAGCCATTGCACGGTGATGACGTTCATCGGCATTTTCATTGCATAAATGTGGACTCATTTCTGTGCTGGGTGTGTTCACTTAAAGGGACCCCAGCAGCCCAGGCAGGCTTTGTAAATGAGTTAATTTCTGGCACTGCATCTGCTCCTAATTCTTGCCTCAACGTTTTTGAACTTTTACAGTTTTGTGTTCCTTTTCGTTATTTTGGGTTTTTTTAATTCTCTCCCTGGTTTCTCTATGCTTGCAAGAAAAGCTTGAAGTGAAGCTGGAAACTAGCATTGCCACGTGTATTTGGGAGTCTTTTAAATCTTTTTGAGTCTATTTTTAGGTCTGCATACAGCTGCATTATTAAGCTTTTCTCTCCAACTGTGAAACCTACAATTGCATTTTTAAATAAATGCTGGGGAAATCTCAAGTAATCATACAGCTCCCAGAGCCTAGACTTCTACAGGAGATACTGTAGACCTGAAGAAACCAGCAATTCTTTGTAAGCCTAGCTTCATAGCCTGGGAGGAAGAGGAGTTGGATGAGGTGGCAGATCTCTTTCAGATTGTGTGCATGAGTGGCCAAATTTCTGACCCACACCAGTGAGGTCCCAGCTTCACAAGTCCTCTCATGGACTCTGTCACCATGCAGCTCCCACTGTCAGGACACATGGGGGAGGTAGTTGGGTGACCTCTTGCCAGGTCTGAGTATTTCAGGATTCAGGAGATGAGGCAGAGGGATGGGAAGGGACAGAGATGACTTTAGGTACCTTACACATATTTTTCATTTACCATTTAAGTGAAAGAGAAAGAGTGACTTTGGTTCTCAAGGTAACTCCTCTAAATGGGTTTGTGACTGCAGCAGAGACATTTTACTGATTCAGTGAATCAGTAAACAGAAGGTGCAGTTCCTTATGGAGTGTGAGGGTATGGCAACCAGCTGGGAGAAGCTGCCTTGGACTTCAGGCTCTCTTTCTGCAGAGGACTTTTTGCAGCCCATACCTGGGCTTGTCCCACCTTTGCAGTGTCTGGCTCAGTGATGGATGGTTTTGCCCTGTGGAAAGCACTGCACCAGTTTGCCAGTGTAGCTCTGTGAACTCAGATATGTGCAGAGCCTGCTTTGATCAGCCAGGCATTAAATTTACGTCCAGGCTAAGCAAAACCCTCCCTGTAACTATACTTGGAATTTGAAGTTAAGGTAACATCCTTCTTAATAAAGTGGCATGGAAAACCTTTGTACAAGTGACTCAAGCAGCCAGCAGCAACAGCTTTGAGTTGGATTTGCCTGGAAAGATTCCTACAGCGACTTGGAGTATCACACAAGCCTCCAAGGAGAAAACTTTGGGGGAAATTCAGTGGAGGCTTCATATTTTTCTTTAGACAGCAGCTGAATAGAAACTGTTTTCTTAAAACATTTCCTGACTTTGAGCCTTTTTCCTGTGAAATGCTACCATGGTTAGCATGGGATGAGTTCTCCTCACCAGGAGTTATGTAAAGAGTTTTCTGCCCCTTGGACCTCTCCTGAGAGTTGACTAATGTATTTCAGGAAATGTCATAGCACACTTCTGAGGCAAGGGATGATGCTTATTACTGTACTTAAAATAGATGAACTGAGGCAAAAGACGGGTGAAGGTTTTTAGAGGCATTTAAAATACAGATAAGTCTCTCCCAAGACTTTATAAAACACCTAGGGTTTGAACCTATTTTAATTCCAGCAGTGTCCTAGGAATTCTGATTGCTTTTTAACTGCTTGAGGAGGTTTTAGCTGTTTTTGCATCTGGCCCAAAGGAATCCATGGGACAACATTTTAGGTTCAAAAAACCTAATGTGTGGCACCCAGACATCTGGGTCACATACCTATTGCCTTCATGTACTGTTGGATGCTAGGAAACTTTCCCTGATTTTGTGCCATGAAAAGACAGGACAGTAGGATGATGGTCCTGAGACCAGGAATGCCCTCTCTGTTGCAAGGAAAAGTTGCTTTTCACAAGGCAAGCCTGCACCCCACACAGGCACCTTGTCAGTTCAAACTCAGCTTAGAGCATCTCAGCTGAGGAGAATTTTGGCACCACCACCTCTCCTTCCAGTGCATCATTTCATGGTTACTGTTTGGAGTGGGGAGAGAAAGAGATTTTAAGGAATTAAATTAAGGGAATAATAAAATTACACAAAAGTTTCCTGAAGGGTTTAAATGTGCTGCTCTTGGCAATATAGCTTCATTTTCTGTATAATCCTTGCTTTTCAGCTTTTTCAAGGGGTAAAATCTGTCCCTCAGGGTAAATTTTCCACCCCACTTGTATCCAAACCTCTTGACTCTATTGACATTCATGTCTTCAATTCAAACCCAAATTACAGAGGCATAAGCCTCCATTTAGTGATGGTGTAGCTAAAAAGGCTTTGGGATTTGGTTTAGCTTAGCTGAAACATATCAAACCTTCTCCCAGATGATTAGTTCTGGAGCTACTTAGGAGAACATGGTTTCTTAAGGAGTGTTTATGTCACTGTGTTTTTCACTAATATCAGAAATGCCTTAAGACCCACCCCATCTCTTTTTGTGGTTTCCATTTATCTTTGTTTTCTGACATCAGCATGGATGTGCAAAATCACTTTGATAAATATGAAACAAACTGAGTGTTTTCAGGCTTGGTAATTCTTTTGAGGGAAAAAAAAAAAAAAAAAAAAAAGAAAGAATGAGAATGAAGGAGCTGTTCTGATAATGAAGCCAAAGCAACCCTAGCAAAGGATGCTCTATTCCTGAACTTGTTTTTTGGCAGAGCCTGGTCCTCACACCTGAGCAACCCAACACTACAACACTCAGAGAGGAGGGACAATGGTTTGTGCATTTGAACTGGTTTAGTGAACTCTCAGAATAGCTGGTTCTCCCCTCCCAACTGTTTGGTTGGAGTCAGACATGTCTGTGCTGACTTGGGTCAGCCTGAGGAATCGATGGTGCTTTAAGACAGAGTTGGTCTTTCAGTCTGAAGTGTTGCCACGAATCTTTTACCAGTGTAATTTGTTGTGAAACCCTGGAGAACACAATGAAACTGTGCTGCTGAAACACTCAGAGGGCTGGGAAGGGGCCTGAGGACAAATGTGGCTTAGCAGAGCCACACTGTGATTGTGTCATGATGACATCACTACCAATATCATTTGGTCTCAGCCTTGACCCAGCAGCTTGTGATTTTGTGCAGTGCTAACCCCATTACCTACCTACTTCTTTCCCTATTTCTGCTACCACACTGCAGACTCCAGCAATTGGAGGAACAGCCTGTGCTTGGCAGCATTCCACCATATTCTCCAACCCCCACCTCCTTCCTTGGGATCACCAGGTAATACCAGCATGCATTAGAATCATTAAGGTATTAATATTTAACAGTATTTGAGCTGGAATCAAAAATACCACTGGGCTGTAGTGGGCAATAAATCATCATCAACCTCTTTATTTTGTTTGTGTTTCCATAGAGAGATGGGAGCATCACGAAAACAAATTCAAAAACTTTCATTAGTTTTTATTTCATATGCTGGGGACTTGCCTGCATTGATGCAGTGGGAGATCCCCCATGCAATCAGAAAGCCTCACTGAGTCCAGGAGGGGGTGTGCTTACAAGCCACCATAATCCAGAGGAAGCCTGGAGTGTTCCAGATATTACAGCAGCACTTGATGTGTCTGCGTCTGCTGCTCTCCGTGGATAGAAGGTATGGCAGAGCAGAAATTGCTCTGGAAAGTAATTATTAAACAGTTTCTGCTGATCCATCTGAACAGCATTGTTTACTCTGAGGAAGTCACAGTGATAGGACTAACTCAGGGACCTCCTCTGCCAGTGGTTAACTTTCCTGTCAAGCAGAGCAGAGATTCCCTGGAAGCACAGTGTCCTGCCCACCCTTCCCATGGCGGGCACTTCTCCCTGCTCAGAACTGTCTGTTTTCACACTCCCATGCAGCATGGCTCAGTACAGGATGTCTCACCCCATCTTCCCAGGAGAACATGTGCTTCTCACACACATGTGGGGCATGTGGGGCGTGTGGAGATCTGAAATGTGGGAGATATCCTGGAGATGAAAAATGCTGTGTGCCTTTCCCTGCTCTGTGACAATGGCAGCCGTGACTTTGCTCTAATCAGAGCAGTTTTTTCTGGCTGGCAGTGTGAAAACACCGAGCTGTCTGTCTAGCCATCACTCCAAGCCTGGTTAAATTAATATTAGCTCTGAGAAATAGGTAATCATTTTCCTTGTTTATTTGGTTGCACCTATAATTATTGCTTTACCTGGTGGGAGCCATGAGCTGTTGTAATTATGCTTCGTTAAAATGCTGATTAATAATGGCTTGCTTCTGAAAGGTGTGCTGTGGGACCTACTTTTCCCTGGCTACACTTATTAATTGTAATGTAGATCTATGTACCTATCTATTAACTCTGAGCTAATATACATAGAAATGATGCTAAGATCATATTTCAGCACCTGACTTAGGCTCACTAGCACTAGGAAGTCCAGACCTCAAGATATTTTTCCTGGTCAAACAAAGACTCTTTCTGGCTGTGAATCTGCTGCACATTTCCAAATGCTTCTAGAAACAACAAGGTGAAAGAAATGGTGTAAATGTGCCCTACATAAAGAGTAGTATTTCAGAGGTCCCAAACAATAACCTTTATGCTCGTGAATTTCAGATTGCTCTAGAGAGGAAGGCAAATATTCTTTCCATTTTATACCTCAGGAACGTGGGTTTTGGAAAACGATCCACTGGAGTATACAATACATAGATTATATGTGTTTATTTATGAGTACAAGCTTTATTATGGTTTAATTAGCCAAACCTTACTGCTTGAGCTTCCAGCTGAGAAGCAGCATTTCAGCTAAAACCTGACTTCTCCAGCTACCTGGTAACTTTTGCAGTGTTATTTTAAGATATCTGCTTCTACCTTTGTATTCTCTTTGGTCCACGAGCTCTGTTATCAAGAGCAGGACGTGAAAAATTTTGAACCATCTTGATCAAAATGCCACTTTCTCCTTTGAGGCAGAACCAGAATGTGCCTTTAATCATTTGACAGCAATTGTTCTTTATACAACAGCAGAACAACAGTTAAAGTGCCACATAATTTGAATAATTGAATTTTGTCACCTGTATGCATATGTGCTGCCTTAGTGTCAGCTAAGCTAAATGGCGCAGAGATTTAGGATATGTTTGGGAGGAGATAGTTAAGGATAGGTATTCCTTGTGTTATTGAGTTATTTGGTGACTCTGAGATTCATTATTTTAAAAGAAATAATATAAATGTTTCTATCATATCACCCTCTTTCCTAAGGAAACCTGCCCTTGAGGTTTGAATCCTGCAAGGCTGGTGAGCGTCCTGACTGTAGCCAACCAGAAATCAATGTAGATTCTTTCTTTCTCCTTTTTAACACCTGTTCCGTTGTGAAAATAATGCAGGCAGACTTCGATTTGAGAATTCCTTGGTCCCAAAACAGTGAAGGAATTCATAGATAAGGTTCCCATTTGGACCATTTCTAATAACATGCATTAATCAGCTCTACTGTTCAGAGAAATTTTTTGCTTTGTCTGGGTTTCCTAAAGGTCTTCTTTCTCCTAATTTTTCTTGAGTGAATGGTGATAGCTCAACCCAACCAGTACAGTGTCCAGCCACAACAAAGCACCATTTAATAATTACTCATTCTTTAGACTTCATATCAAACCCTGCAGCATATGAGGAGCTCTGTCTGTACAGAAAAAAAAAGGAGCTGTTGATGCCAATGAGTGTGTTAAGGATGATTGAGTGGGCGAGACCAGCCAGAGCTTAATATAAGTGAGGCAAAGATTCAGTCTATAAGTCCATGAGATTGAGTCTATACATCTTCATTAGTGCTTTATGCCTTAAAACATGGTAATGGCTTCAAGAGTGAGCACTGTATTTGTGCATTAACTTTTTTCACCTCTAAACACCTTTTTTATACCTACTATGCCTTGACCAGAACTGATACTGGGATCATTTACTGGGCTCATGTAGACAGTGGTCCCAGGTTTTGTATGTTCCCTGTTCTTGACTTCAGTTAGATTTGGCCATGAACTAAGAGCCTGTTCTGCTCATGGCTTGTCTCATTCAATGCAATCTGGTTAACTGCAGTTGTATGGCAGGTTTGATTCAGGAGCTAGAAATTAGGACTGGGAAGGGCAAAGGTTCCCTCCTGTCATAAATAATCCATTTTCCATCAGCTTGATCGTGCTTTGATTCAAGTCTATTTGCTTTCAGGATTTCTCTTTTTTCTCAGACCTGAAGAAAGGATACTATGGGTAGAACCAACTGCTTTGCAGTGAGTGTTTTACCCTCAGCCTCTTCTAAGCATAGACTTAATTTTGTAACATCCAGAACAGAGAAGCCCTCAGGTACCTCTGTGGTAGAAACTCTGATGGTTTGGAAGTCAGCTCTGTACCCAACAGGGAACGGAGCTGAAAGGCCCTGTGGTGGGGAGATGTGGGGCAGTGTGTGCACATACTGGGAAGAAAAAGATGTTTGTTTTTAGCTGTGGGACACTCTGTTCTTCCAGGTGTGAGCTGTACTGAACAGCTCAGTTCTGCGTAGAGGTTGCTTAAAGTAAATCAGTGATTTACCACGTTATTATGAAATGTCATCTTTGTCATAATCCTCTCGTCATGCCCACGGAAGATGATGGCATGATTCCAGAGCTCAGGCACTACTTTGTATTGTTTTGATCAGAAACTAAGTTTGAGCTGGTCTAGAACTTTGAGAGAAACGTGGCAAATGAAGAGGAAGTTTGTGTTAAACTTGGATCTTGCTCGTTTCCCAGTGGACTTAACCTCTAAAACAGAGCTAATGCATGTTCTCAACAAGTAGAGGGTGTTGCAGATATACCTTTAAAGCCTACTTTGGTAACTTGAATGCTGTAGTTAAGACAAGAATCCTGATGCCATCAGTCTGGCATTCCCACCCGCTGGAAGAAGGGGGTTTTCAGAAGTGGGAACGATAATATAAGATACGTGGTAAACTTTGGGATTGCCAGGAGGTTTTGGGGTCAAATCCCTGGATAATGTGCAAGGAACTGTGATGTAAGAGTGTCTGTCTGTTGAGCCTTGCCATTTTTGTGTTTCCTGCATAAAGGGAAGGGTGGTAAGAAAGGTAAGAAAGTTCATATCAGCCAGCACATCTAATTGCAGGCCAGCTGATGTCACTTGTGGGGCTGCCTTTACTTTTTCCTATTAATGTCTTAAAAACTAGCAAAAGCCCTTTCACCTGCTAGCTTAGTTTGGGAAGGATATGAGGTGCTACTCACAATCATTTCCAGCTGTGGTACAAATTATTTGGAAAAATTGATACTTCACATTTTAAGGGGCTAGATTCTGTGCCTTCTTGTCCCTCCTCCTCCCCCACCCCAATGTTTTTTAGGTTCTGATTATACAAATGAATCATGCAAGTGAGTGTTCCCTGCAATGCCACTAATTGATGGGACGCTATACAATTTCATTGCAATAACAAAACACTTTCAGCCTCTGAGAGATTAGTTGCATTGGCCTGGGATTAAGAAACCTTTGAAATCCTGAATCTAAATTACCATTCTTTTGACTGCTGTTTGTGACGCTAATTAGCTGTGTTAATTGGATGTTTTGATACTTGAAGAGCAGAGCAATCCAAATTTTTTTTTTGAAAGCCAAAATTATTAATGACTTTGGCAGAGGAGCCAGAGTTTATTTTAATGCTCTACACTTCCATATTCCCCTTTTTGTTATAGGTTGGTATTTTTGTTGGTTTTTAATGTTGCTATTATTATTTTTTTAAGCACTCTGAGTCAGTAATCAGCGTAGGAGTGAATAGTAAATGTTTGAATGTGCTTTCCAACCGAGAGCTCTGATGCATCGCTGTCTCCAAATTATTGAACTGCTGGAGAGAAAATACATCCAAGCCAACATCATTTGTATTGTTGGAGAAGTGGTGTAATAGAGGGGGGAAAGTGTGAAGCAGATGAGGAAAACTAATGTGAATCCATTTAGGCAGAGGAGCTTCTTTTATAATGGCATGGTAGGTGATCTAAAAGGAGCTAAAATTTACTTTCTCTTGGATTGTTGTGTACTCACTTGCTGTTCTTGCATCAGGAACCATTCTGGCTCCCCAAGCTCGGGACCCAGAAAGCAATTTGTGTAAATAATCACATGGGTGTTCAGGAAGGGTTAGAAATCCTTCACTTCATAGGACTAAAACTAAGTGTTTGCTTTCAACCACTGTTCCTCTCTTCATGACTTTATGGTCTTGATTCAGTTGCCACAGAGAGAACTTGGCAATGGTCTTCTCTTGTTTCTAAGTTTAAAAGAAAGAAAAGTCAGACCCAACCATTAACAATGTATATGAACTAGAGGAATGGTGTCATGCTTTTCTTTGACCCAGGCCATGCTGGCTTGGTATTTTGGAAGCACAGACATTTGTGGGCTGGGCCTTACATTTCAGGTGTGGAGTGGTGGGGTCATATCCTGACCCTTTTGTGCCACCAGGAGTCCAGCCACCTAGGGTAAGGACTGAATGTCTCTTATGGAGGCATTTAAGGCATTTGGCTCTTTTCTCCTGCCCTCTCACTGCCACATTCCTTTCACAGGCACAGAATTCACTCAGTTACATTTGTTGTTGTTGTTGTTGGGTTTTTAGTTCTAGTTTCAAAAGTGTTGTCTGAAGATTTGCATCCAGTTGGCGCACCATCTGGATGGGACAGGACGGAGAGACTCAGCTGCCTCTAAAAAAAACCCTGGAAAACATTCCAAACCTTAATGTGTAATTACAGTGTGAAACAACAAAACCCAGGCTCTGCCGGCTTCTTGGCAGCTCTGTGCTTTGGCCCTAAGGAAATTCATCTTCCAGGGGAATTCAGGGAGTCAGCTCCTGGGTAAGCAAGAGGAGCGAGACATAGTAGGAAGCTGATGGATTTGGTCTCTAGGGCAGGACTGGTTTTTTCGTGGCTTTCACTCTCCATCTGTCAGTGGATTCATGTGCTGACACTGACAACTGCTTCAGAGGAACCAGCACCTCCTGGCTTGGTGGCAGCCTGCTGGTGGGAGGGCAGAGGACAGGACTGCAAGCATGTGAAATGTCTCCAGGGGAGGCTGGAAGCCATGCAGAAGGGAAATGGAGCCAGGTTCAGATGTCACACTTCCAAGGCAGGATAAACAATACAACATTTCAGTTTTTTCATGAAGAATAATCAGCATTTTGTTTCCAAACAGTTTCCTAAAAACAGCATGAATGCAGGACGGGCATCAAAACTGTTCTACAAATGTTGGGCTTACATTTGAAATCCTTTTGCAAAATCCTTTTATAAGGGCAACTTTTCCCATCCCTCTCATGGCAGCTCTGGCAGCCAAGGCAGATCCGTGACAGACTAACACTTCTGAGGGTCAGCTGGGGATGTGTCAGTAGTGAAGGGCCACATCTGCTTGAGGAACTCTTGATCTGTCTGGCCTCCCTAACACCATTTGATCCCAAAGGAAGACCCTGTAATAACATCAATGGGATTTAAACAGGTGTAATTGTCAATACCTTACAGAACCAGTCCAATTTACTCTTTCCCCAGCATCAGTGCAGACCAGGTTTGGCCACATGTGATAAGGCTGTGTAGGAACCCAGCTCTGAATGACTTTACAGCTCAGCTTGGGTTCCCCCAATGGCAGCTCAAGGGTCTGCAGTGTTTCAGAGGGCTCAGCCCCTGCAGACATTGTGTCCCTTGCTTCTGACATTTGGTATTTTGGGTGAACGCATCACCTACAATCCACAAAGGAAGAAGTGACAGCATCTGAAACTCTGTCCTCCTTTACTTTTCTGGAGAGATGTCCTGTGCAGGGCTTTGAAAGTGATACCCTACAGTGCACTCGTTTTCAATCAGACCTTGCTCTGCAAATGATGCTACGTCTGAAATCCATGGAATGTGCTCGATGCAAACATTTGCAAGCCTAGCTTTCTCCTGAGAAGAATATGCCTTCCTCCTAATTAAGGCTAGTCTACCCAGCTATTCCCACTGCTGGCTGCCAGCAATAATGCCCATTGTAGTGTGGGTGGAAAATATGCAGTTTTCAAATCTCATTTATTCCATATAGTATTAGATCCTCTCATGAACAGGCTGCTCATTCTCTGTGAAGAAAACAAGCCAAAATGCTCTGGGAACAGTGTGGTCTCTGCCCACACTTACGGATGAGATGAGGGGACATTTACCTCAGCGTCCCTTCTCCTCGTCAAGCTCTACTGCTTCTGACTCCCACAGTCTGCACCTTTTTTCCTAATAGTTTCCCTATCCCTGGTCATCCCACCACATCTGATTTGGTGGATTATTTGACTTTGCAGGTTATCTAAGGATTTATTTTCCCAGACTGGTACTCTTAAATGGGTGTGAATTATCTGATATGGGGATTATACACATGAACATAAAGCAGAGGCTGATGTGGGGCATCCCAGCCCACCCTGAAATGCTGTCTGCACACATGATGATTATTAGCAACTCATTTCACAGTAGCCCCTTCAAGCCATCATGACTGATTCAAACTAATGATCCAAGAAGGAGTGTCACTAGCATTTCCTGGGGCCAGCCAGGCCCAGCAGTGGCTGAGGTTTTCATATAAAACCTCTGAACATCAGTTAGCACATCCATGTCTTTTACTGTTCCTTGGTGAGACTGGGGTCATTTGGTGAGAAAGAAGGATCAGAACACCCAACTTTAAAATTTCAAGTGATTGATCATTACCCTAAGTTCCTGGCTAAGTCTTACACCTAACTGGTGTTTTGAAATGCTGCTTTAATTTTTCCTCTATGCCTTAATGTGCTAAAAGGAGTTGGCAGAGATTCCTGCTCAAACAGATCCAGAGGCTGGACTGCAACTGCAGTTGATTTGACTGATAAGAGGGGCATCAAGACTGCTAAAATATGGGATTCTAATAAGAGGAGGTCCTTCACTAAGAAGTCATTCCTTCTGGTGTTTTATACCGCTGTGCTGGCTGTGGATATCATAGGGATATTGTTTTCTGGGAAAGCAGATGACAAAAGCTGTGTCATAACCTTAGCTCTGATTAGAAAAGAACACACACTCCAGGAACAGTCACAGAAGCTGTAGGCTGGGAATAATCAATAATTGCTCTTTTGGCAAATAGATGACCCTGTGGACTCACAACAAAGATTTATGGAAGGCAATGTGTTTTTCTTATGAAAAAGAACAATAAGGGATAAAATGGCTGTTCCAGAAGTGTTCTCAGTATATAACAGTGGCTGATTTGCACTGAAATTCTCTTCTTTCCTTGTGGTCAGTTCACACTGAGTATGATGAAAGGCAGGCTGAAAGTGCTGTGGGATGAGTTTGTGTGCACCCTCTTACACAACAGGTCTGGTGGTGCTGTGACAGCTGCCAGTGGATCCCATTTTACAGTATGTGCAGGCACATCAACTGGTTAATGAGGGAAAATTAACTCAGGGGCTGTAAAGAGAGGAATGGATATTAGGCATAAAGCAGCAGAGAGCCCTTATGATGGGAGGCTGGAGTTTTACACCTTTCTTCAGATCAAGAAGAGCCCAGAAGGCTAAAAATAAGCAACTCTGCTCTGAAAACACTAAGCAGGTCCCTCTACTAAGACTGGTGTGGTCTGAGAAGAAGGGAAGTTTCCTGTTTTTATTTGGTATTGAATTCCAAAGTTGGCTGTCCTAACAGATACAGCTGAGCAGGGGGAATCATCTGGTTCTGTTCCCTAACTGAAAATGTTAGACAACCTATTTGCAGTGAACGCTAAAATCCTGCGACTTTTGAACCATGAAATGTGGATCCCTCAAACACATACTACAGTACTGAAGGGGGCTGAAAATGGCCAAAAGCAAAAGCTTGTAAAATGTGAACAAATATTCATGGGCATTTGTTTGCATTACCCTCTGATCTCTGTGAAGAAGCCCTTTAAATTTCATTTTGAAATCCTCTGGCAGTGTGAATATCTGTGCTTTAATTTAGTTTGCTCTAGCTCCCAGGAAGCTCTATTTCCAATAGTGATTTGAACTCCAAATCCTAGCCCAATTGATCTTGTCTCACCTGACAAGTCACAGTTGCTATTGTTTTAGTACCTGGCTTGGTGCACAAAAATGTACAGGGCTATGACTTGCTGTTCTACTAAATGAAGCACTACAAACAATAAAAATAATAGTTTTCCCTCTGAAGGAGCTTTATAGTCATCTCTGACTCCAGCCCCACGCTGGCTCTGTGCAGTGTGAGGCCAGGATTGATTACTCTTTGGTTCATGTTGAAAGGCCCAGATTTTCTTCCCTGTTGAATTGGAGCCCCACTTGTGCTAAGGATAGTGCTGGTGCTCAGGGATGGAGTCTGAGATGCAGCACAAAGCAGGGACAAAAAAGGGTTCAATGCTTTGATTTACAAGGATAGGGAATAGAACACAGACAAAAAAAAAAAAAAAGTATGTGTGGGATCATGTGCCCTTTTACAAGAGGAGTCACATAAGTCAAGCTGCAGTGGGAGCTCCTTTCAGACACGGCAAAGCCTGATGTGGCAGAGGACAGGACAAGCTCTCCTGTTCCATCACCCCACACACTTCCTGGTGAGTGAGACTGGGCAAATAAACCACCTGTGAGCTGAGCTGACCCTCATTTAGACTCCTTCTACAGAAAAGTGGTGGATTATACATTATCTCTGTCTCTTTCTGCACTGCCACACACGCAGGTACAGCAAAAATTAATATATTGTGGGATGACTCTGGTTAGCTGCGAGTGCTGTGAGCTGAGGTGGGGTGACACCAAGCACCTGGGATTTTCTGCATCTCCACCCTGTGCACAGCCCCCTTTGGAAGTCAGGCCCTGTGTGACATACCCAAGGTCACCCGGGAAGTGGGAGGCAATGGCAGGAACCAAACCTGATTTACCCAAGTGACGCAGGTTACTGACCTGCCCCAGCACTGCTCTCTGTTCTAATGATGATCTCCTGACCAGAGGTGGAAAAGAAATGTGTTCCCATCTATTTATTTATACCAACTTAATCCAAAACATATTTAGCATGTGTTTAACTTGAAATAGTAATGCTATTCCACACAGGAGTGTATCGATTTGCAGGGAAGGAACGGTACTGTCAGAATATGGAGCTTTTATCCCATGGACTTATTTTCTTCAAGATGTCAGGCTGTGTAATCCTGCAAAGCTATGAGCCTGGCTGCCATTGGAGAAGGCTGACAGTTTTTCAGCATTTTTTTTTAAGACCTACCATCCCCCATGAGCATTTGTTCTCTCTGTGTGTAGGTGGATTGATTGCTAGGTAGCTCAGTAAATAGGCTGGGAAAATAATACTTAATTGACTTGATATTACAGGTGACTTGAAGGAGTTGGGAAAACAATGTCAATTAAACAGTGCAAACATATATATATATATATATATATGTCTGTGGATAATGTTTTTAAGTGCTTTTGAAGGCAGAAACTCCTATGATTTGAAATGCTATTCAGCTCAGTAATGTATTTAATTGTTTGTGTATGTGTGTGTAAGTGGCAAATGGAACTAAAGCTGTGGTTTAATCAATAGCTTTTCCTTAAATCTCATCTGAAACAGAACCCATCTCAGCAGATGTTGATGGCTGAATTTCTAAGACAGAAAGAGACCTCTGTCAGATGTTACCTGTGATTCTGGACCTCTTGTGTGCTCAGATTTCTGTATGGAACAGCTCACAGATGAATACAGAAAAGTGTGCTCTCTAATACCAGCAGTGCTTCGGATCACTTCAGCTGATTGAATATTGCATGAGGCAGCTCCTGGGCATCTTTATAGTATTTTCTTAGAATTGCCTGGGCTGTAGTAGGACTCTGCAATCCAAATAACACGGCAGCCTGGCTGTCCACAAAACATCTATCATTTGCTCCTTACTAAATATGTATTTGTGTTAATTTAGCATTCATGACATCTCATAACAGAGCAGGATCCCACTGTGCTAAGTGCTGTATGAACGCCGAGCAAAATCTGCCCTGCAGAGCCCGCAACCCAAGCCTCCATTAGCACCAGTGAAGATGCCTCTGCTGGTGACAGCAAACTAAGTATGCCCATTTCTTTTTAGTGGAGTTTGTGCTACAGCCTTGGCTCCCAGGTTTTGTTGGTAAATCACTCGTAAATGCACGCTCACTTGTTATTTATCAGCATTTGCTGAGTGCTCTGGACAAAAAATAACCAACATCCAGCTTGTTAGGGAGCTGCTCACAGTTGACTCTTTGTTGTGTAATGGAGCAAAATAGTCATATGAGGTATCTGTTCTCCCATCTGCACAGTGTTGGTTCCATTACAGACTTATTTTAGGCAGAATAATCAGGCTTTTTGCTCATCTTAATTGCCTGAGTTACAATACTGCTCAGGACTCAAGAGGAAACAGGAGCCCTATTGAGCAATGCCAGATACAAACAGTAAGAGAAAGACCATCCTTGCTGGGAAGGCTGTTCAATTTAGATGGACAAATGTATTATGGGAGAAGAAAAAGGCAGGTGCAAAGTGAGATAGGAAATAAATTGCACAGCTAAAACAGAACTGTGTTTCATGCCTGCCAAGTCAGTGCCATTTCCTCCCAGCCACTCTCTGGAATTTGAGATCTCGGCTGCATCGCTGAAGGATGCACTGGCCCTGTACAAATAAATAAAGAGTACTCCTAGTAAGCTAGCAAAAACCCCCTGAAAGTTTCATTTGAGAACATAATGACCACTCAGATTTGTTAGTATGCATTTCAGTTAACTCTACCTGGGAACTCAATTAGTGATGGAAGAACTAAAAAATACGAACTCCTTTGCTAGTTCTAGGACCAACTACTGCCCATAACTCATGGAGAACCTGAACCCTTCTGTGATTTAAAAAGATTTCTTGACCTTTGGCCCTGCTGTTGCCTTTTCTTTTTTGAGGTTTTCAGAAGGAGGCTAAAGGCCTGACGTGACAACAAATGCATCTCCAGGTCCCTCAGACAGTATCCATGTATAATTATGCATGTTTAGATTGATCACATATTTTTGGGGTATGCCTACGCAATTAATCAATGTTTTTCATATAACCTGAGTTTCTGTCAGCTTCAGGAGCACAACACATTCTTTACAAAAGCATTTTTTGTGGAAATCAAAATAGCAAGTAGTATTTTCACAGCAGACCACACAGTGATGAGTTGCATTTACCCATTGCTTATTAAATGGTAAAGCTTCAAGCTGGCCTCAAGTTATCCCACCTGCTCCTTGGTATAAATCAACAGTGCAATAAGCTACTCTCACACTGATAAAAAAAATGTCCCCGCTTCTGAGGCATCTCTGAATGAAAGTATTGGCTCTGAAAATGGCTGGTTACAATCAGATTGAGTGAAAATTGGAGTATAATAAAATACTGAAATTACATCTTCCTTGCTTCCTTTTATGCATGTCAGGAGCAAGTCAACACACTGTATTTGCTGGGTGCTTTTCCTGTCTCTGTCAGTACAGTGATATGTTAGAGAGATGAGGACAGAGAGATTTTTAGCTTCTATGCAGTATAAAGCTACTGAAATAGCACAAGAAATGTTTCCCTGAGTGCCTGCACCAAGAAGGAGAAACAAATACCAGTCAAAATTGCTCCAAGGGCCATTGACTTTGTTTATCCCCAGGGTAAACCAAATGTTTTCTTGGGTTCAAAATATCTGCAAAACATCTTATTTTTGCTCTCTTTATTTCGTGATCTGGTAGAAACCAGAAGAAAGAATGACCATAAATATCTAAGAAAATCCCACCTGTTCCCCTAGAGAAGTGGGACACTGCAGCAGTTGCTTTTTTAGGAGTTTCAATGAATCTAAAATGTTGAGGGAAGGTCATCTTTTCTTTTCCCCACACCCCTCCACTAAGCTGTTCTGGCCACACAGAATTAAGTTTATGCTTACTGGAGTAACCATCTCTCTTTCATGAACTCAGAGGACATTGAAATAATTCACTGCTTCTTCTTTTTTTCTTTTCTTTTCTTTCTTTTTTTTTTTTTTTTAATTCATATGCCCCTGGATTATATCGTGTAATACCAAAAGATGACATTAGTGTTTGGTGTTTCAGCAAATACCTCTCTGAACTTCTCATGCAGACTTATTGCTTGTCATTCTTGTCTTAAAGGGGTTTTATTTTATGGTAAGGTATGCTGCTAAGTAATTACTCATATTTTAATGCAGAGGTAGCCCCTTATTAGCCATGAGTAAAAGTCTACAATATTTTGGATCGCTTGAGAAAAGAAATATTAGTGCTTTTTGTAAGATTATTTCAGTTCATATGTTTTTCTTGGAGGAGAAAGGGTGTAAAATGTAAGGTGTGGAATTTCAGAGAATGCTGTGAAATTTAGAGGCATCACCTGACTCAAAGGAAAACATGTCTAAATCTCTGTACCAAATCCCATAACACTCTGCTGTCAGGCTATTAAGAGACTTGTTTAAGCCCAACGATAGAGGCATCTAAATGAAGAGACTTAAAAATTAGAGAAACCTATCAGTTTAATTATATCAGAAAAAAAATTGGGTTTTTTTTTCCCTTGTTTATTTTCGGGTTTATACGGCTGTTTTACTAAAATCACTATTTAGGTAATGTTCTACCTTTGGCATTTCTGAAAAGAATTTAGTGTCTCTTTCCCTCTAAACTTTTCTTGTTTAGGGGCACATGTGTCTCTCTTCTACAGAAGAGATAATGTTTTGACCTTCTACCTAAGGGGTTAAACATCAAGATCTTGACACCAAGAGGAGCAGCTCGGGTCTGTCTACTGGTGGCCTCCCACTTAGAATCGTTTTTATTCAGCCAGTAAAATTCTGGAGGCAGCATCACAGAGGTCTGAGCAGCTTTAGGAAGTGGGAATTGTCTTTAAGGGTTCTACCAGTCTGTCCCAGTCTGGCAGAGATGTGTCCTGAGGGTTCTGCTGACCATCTAATTCATGCATTCACTCTGAGACATTTATTCATGCATTGCACAGAAATTTAAACAGAGCTTTACTTTGTCTCTCATTCATTCCTCATTTACTACAAACACAAAATACTGAGCAAGAAGTGCATTTCCTCTCCCTTTTGGATTCACAGCTCTTTGTGCATTATAGTTGCAGACAGGCAGGAGCATGAGCGGGGAGTTTCTGACCATATTTTTCCAGTGGACATTCTCTGCAGTTGTGCTTTTCTTCTCTGTGATTAGAATTAATTATTGCTGCTTCCCCTCTGCAGTGTGAAAGAGAGGAAAGCTGAGGGTATCTGTCTGTGGTGATTGAAAACAAAATGAGAAAACATGGAAAAGAGGACAGAATTGGTTTCAGAGGCCAATGGATGTTGGGTGAATAGTTGTGCTACTTGCTAAAGAAGATTCTGTCAGTTCTGTGTGTCCCCCTCCTCCTGAAATCAATAACACATCAAGCAGTCAGTCCCCTGAGCTGCACAGTGTGCACACAGCATGGAGATAAAAGCAGATAAGAAACTACTTTTGCATGGAAAATAAATGTCTCCACATAGGACGTTTTTGATATATTTGTAAATTCAATCCCATTTGCTTACTTTATTTATTTATTTATGTATTTACTTTGTATTTTTACTTTTGGTATGTATTAGTTTTCCTTTTTCCCAGATTGCTTCAGCATGCCATACAGAACAGTGCCACTTGTGTCCCAGTGAGCTGCTATTTCCATATAAAAAGTAGAGTGTTTTACAGTCAAGCAGATATTTTTAACACTGGGGAATTTAAACTGCACCATGTATTTGTAGAGGCTGCTCAGTGCAAGCGCTTCCACTTGAGAAGATCAAACAAATTGGAGAAATGTTCTGAAAAAAAAATGAAAGAGAGGGAGGATGAAATTCAGTGAAAGCAAAGCAGGAATTTATACACAAGCAGGATGAATTGACTGTATGGATTGAGGCAGGAGGCAAACTAGTGATGAAAAGGGTTTGGGAACTATCACCAGCATGAAATAAATTCTGTTGTGGGGAGAAACCAGCATTTTCTCATGGAAATAGGTTCTGGAATGAGCCCTCTGCTTTCTGCAGCATTTGTGAGACCACAGTCAGGGCACAGAGTTTAGTTCTGGATTTTTGCTTTATCCCCACCCCCAAAAATGTGGGTCAGGAGGAGAATAACTGCAGGAACAACTGGAGATCTGGAAAACAGCACTTGAGAAGAGAGGTCAGTAGAACTCAGGGTCATTTATCATGGGAGCAAATCAGACAGAGCATGATGAAGTGCTGAGTATCCTGTGCCATGGGATCAGCTCAGAAAAGGGAGGAAGCTGCTTGTTGAAATCCCAGCACCATCTTGCACAAGAGCTGACTGGTCCTGAGGTTTCCCACACAGCTCAAAACTGGGCAAGGCTCTGCTTCATGTCTAAGTGCTGATAGATTCACAGCCCCAGTTGCTGGCTCTGTTTATCTCTCTGAGTGTGGTGCAAATCCTAGTTATTAAAAATCAAGAACAGAAAATCCAATTCTAGATGTAATATCAGTCCAGACCCAATTTTGAGTTGGTGAAATAAACTAACTTCAGACACCAACAGATAGTTGACTGCTGCACAGTAAAACAACACAATTTAGTACAATTTTCCACAGTTGACATATGTTGATCGATATAGGACTCAGAATTTAACAGGCATAGAATTTCAATTAAACTGAATTACCGAAGAGTATAGTCATCACCGTGCAGGGGAAGAGGTGCTTTAGCAAATGAGACAGACAATCACACTTTTTGCATAGAATCAGAATTATTTGGGTTGGAAGGGACCCTAAAGACCACTTTGTGCCCTTAAGATCACCTCGTGCCATGGGCAGGGACATCTTTAGCCTAGACCAGGCTGCTCAGAGCCTCATCCAGCCTTGCCATGCCATTCTAAATCTAAAAGTGGGTGTTAGCTTTCAAAATTAACTGTTAACAAAACCGTATCATTAATTTCATTTTTCTTTCTCACCTTTCCTCTCCCCCTTGGGGCTTTGTAAAGGTTAAGCACTGATGTTTCTAAACTGATGGGAGCTCTGTTCACAAGTGGGCATGACACAAGATAAGCAAGCATGAGGCCAGGTGAGGAAATTCCACTTTGCTCCCCTTGGTGTGCAGCTCAGCCAAGCCAATGGAGCACATGGATAGAAGGGCTCGTGGAGATGCAGAACAGCCCTGCTGCTCACTGAAGAGCACTTATGTGAATGTGCACCCCACAGATTCCCTCCTGTTGTTGCTCTTCATGCCAGCACCCATGTGCTGAGCTCAGACTTCACTTCATGGTTTTGTTTGCCCCAGTGTCCACTAACTGGGTCATGAAATTATTGCAAACACTGACAGAGAAAATTCCCTTGCTGGCACTTGCAGGTGTTTATATTCTTTACAGAGAACAACAGCTTGTTTCAGTGGGGCCCATGAGTGGATTTTCACTCATGGTTAAGAGGTTAAGAGTAGATGAACACAGCTACAAGTGACTAAATTCTGAACTTAGGAAACTTGCATCATCAGCAGCATCCTCCAGCCATGGCAAGAATGTTTGCCCAAGCTGAATGAGAATGTAGCCAAGCAAGAGAGGGAGAGACTGCTATCTACCCTGCTGCAGCTGGGTGCTTCAGGAGGATTCCTCCTGGATACCAGGAGGCATGTTTAAGTTTCCCTGAAGGAGCAGGTGCTTTCAGCTGCCTCCAGCTTGTTTTGCTCTGGAGAGCTGCTGAGTGCAGGCTGTGTTTTTGAGAGCACAATGCTCTCAAATGTAGTTGGTGTGAGACAGTTTCTGTGTTTCTGGGCTCTTCACTGAAACATCCATTACCAGCAAGGTCACCAGGGTGTAGGGAAAGGCTCTAACTGTGCATTCAGAGGTGACCCAGTGTCTCTAGGTCTCAGCAGGTCTGACTGTGCTGTATTTGAAAGCTCCAGAGAGTGGCTGTGAGATACTGTGAATGGTGTGACATATACAAGGAATTGCTTTTATATCTTCTGATGAGAATGTTGCCCATGTGTGTGAATTTAGTGCTGAATTAACAGACCCAAAAAACTGTATCCACGGGAGAGCTTGCCCATGCCACTGTGCCTCAACCCTCATTCGGTGGAACCAGCTTTAGAGGTGAAAAGTAAAGACCTCTCAATAGCCTACTGAGTGCCTTTTTATTCTGTGAAAAAATGCAACAAGGCTGTCAACCCCTCCAGCAGGTTTTGTCTTGTGGACACATTTCCACTGGCAAATGGACCTGACACCACTGCATTCCCTTCAGCTGCATGCTGCACATGGTGGATTTGTTTCTTCCAATGATATCTGCTCCAAGCTGACCTTCTCCAGCATTTTGAAGTGCCCACCTGACCTTCTTGTCCCCTCTAAAGCCCAGGCCCAGTCCAGACATGTTTATCAGCTTCTTGTTCATCTCCTTTTGGAGACAGACCATCTTCACCTGCAGCCCTGGGTGTTTTATAGAAAGTAAGGTTTGAATTTGTCTCTCTGTATGCAGGTGAGCCTTCTGCAGCTCTAGGACCTCCTCTCCATTTCTTGATGTTGGTCATCTGGCAGGGAATAATGTACAGATCTGTAAGAAGGCCTTTAGCATCTCTCTCTGATCTCTCTGATTCCTTTGCTTACAAAGCCTCCTGTACCCAAGTGATCCTGGCAGTATCTTCACTTTAAATAACTCTGCTGTCTTTTCCCTCTCACATGCTTTCTCAGTGGGCTCCTCCTCCTTGAAAATTTAGGGTCTGATTCTTCTCATTTAGAGGTTACTTGACATTTCTGTCATGCTGTACTTGTAGCTCTTCCTACAAAATATCATTAAAATCACTTCTCTGTGGCTGAGGACACCTCTTATTTACCCAAGAGTCCTTAAATCCCTGCATTTGCAAACACAGTAATTACATATTGTTTTCCTGTTACCTCTGTCAGGTTCAGAGCAAAGGGCTGTGCTCCATGCAGAGCAGCTCACTCCTATCTCAGCTGCTCCACAAGACAAAGCCAACAGAAGCAGCACAAAATTTAACCTACACCAGGTTACACTCTCTTGTTCACGCCGAGTTTCTGTCTTCTATGGCTTTGTCAGGTATCAGGACCTACTTGCATCCTTTTCTGGGCGGAAAAATCACATTTTTAAAAAGTATCCATGACTACTGTGAGAGTGGTAACTCTTCCTGAGTGGGGACTCAGTGAAATTGTTCTTGATTCCATAGCTGGTCTTGTGGCATCAAACCATATTCAGGTCACACACATCTTGTGCAAGCTGTGGTTTCTGTCAGCTCAGGAGCAGCACGGGGTGGGCTGCAGGGTAAAGTCTGGTGGCTCTCAGGTGCCACCTCTTAGGTGTGTGTGGCACTGGAGTTGTGGCAGTGGCTCCATCACGGCTCTAACCCAGCTCAGATCACTTGAGAGAACTGAAGCTTTGAAATATGCCTAGAGATTAAACTGTTTGCTCATTTGGACTCTAGCTAGAGAAATATAAAAAACAAATTATCAATGCACATAAGGCATAAACCAATTCTTCAAAATTCTGGTTTTCCTGCTGGTGTATTTATTAATGTCTCTGCTGAGACATTTATTAATGAGACTGGGCAGGATCAGTGAATCTCCCATGCTTCAGTGGAGTATCAATTGCATTCATAGGACATCCCAAAGAGGACAGTTCTAGTACAGATCAAATTCTGCCTGGACCAAGTAGGGCCTTGCTCATTTTACTGACTGCCTATAAACAGCACAGTTAAGGTCTTGTTTGCTTTGGCTTTTTTTGCTTTGTTTGTTTGGTTTTTTTAAATTATTTTTTCAGGAATTAGTATTACTTCTTTTGCTGTCACTAACACTTCTATCTTTGTGAAATAAACCGAGAGGAAACAGTCACTCTCTACAGCATTGCTCTTTTCCTGCTTTCTGCAGTACCTGCTAATTAAATGGTTGGTTTGTTACATTTTCCCTGTTGTTTGAAATATGTTAAAAGAAAGCCCAGCCTGGCCACAAAGACCCAAACCCTTGCTTAGAGAGTCAGGGCCATGTGGCCCATTGGAGATTTCATCTTCTGTGTTCCAGATTTAAGATTTTTCTTTCCCACAGGAGTACATACCCAGTCATACCCAGTACTTGAGTTAGAGATGGCTGACCCCAAAAATGATGCTGTAAGGCAAGGAAGGAGCTGAGGTGCTGGCAGACCAGAGCAGGGTTAACACTTGTGGGTGATGCTCTGCCCTGTGCTGGCTCCAAAGATTACAACAGCTCTTTCTTTTCAAGTTATTACTGCCTGGGTAGAAGCCTGATCCAGGGCCTGCTGGACACAGAGGAAAGCTTCCCACTGGCCTGGGACTTGGATTCCCTCATCCTTTTGCTTGTGAGTTTCTATTAATGGAGCACTAAGGAAAAAAAGGAGGTTGATTTCCAGTTGGCAAATAGAGAAACTGCCAATTGTTGGCCTTCAGGCACAGGTGAGGATAGAGCTGTGTAGGGGCAGCAAAAGTTAACTCTTATTGACAGCCAGCAGCCCTGGAAATGGTTTTTGGTAATGCTGGGCATAGCCAAGAAGGCTGGGCAGGTCGTGACAGGTCAGCACACCAGTAATGGGTATTGTTGCTTTGGTCTGAAGACTGACAATAAATAACAAGAAGGTTTGACTTCTAAAGGGAAGGTTAAAACAGAATTGGATGGAAGTCCTGTACAAATTTTGTGTTTGCACAGATTTGGCAAAGCCAAAGGTTGAGTCCTGAGGTCAGTGCACACTGATGAGAGGGGGGCCTGCCTTGGGGAGCAGTTCTCCATTCTTGCATTTACAGAAATCCATGGATGAGGTGAAAGGAAAGGATAAAAACATGTTTATGCTTAAATTTGTGGTCCTTGAGTGAATGTTATGTAAACATCTCAGAGTATAAAAGTAGAGAGGAACTATGTGCTTGCTGAAATGGACAAAAGGGGAAACAGTTTTGTGTGGAGAGGATGAATATTTCAAACAAACCTATATTCTCCCTAACAATATCATCCACTGTCTTCTAAATGCTATTGTTGGATAAGCTTTGCCTCGAAATCCTTCAGAAATGTACCCCCAGGAATCTCTCCCTGGAAACCTGCCCTTCATTCCTGGAAACACCAGGCTGTTCTTTCTGTCTTTTGCAACAAAGAGAAAAGAAGGGTCCAGTATCTGCCTGACACCTTCATCCAACCTGAGGATACCCTTGGACATAACTGGGTTTTGAAACATTTTGATCATAAAAATTAAATGAAAGTGGGGGCTAAATCTTATTTCCCACTGCTGCTGCTCTGGCTCATCTCTGACACCAGTATTTGATGTATCTAATCAGCTGATCTTGCTGGAAAGGTTAGAAGTGAAGGATGTTCCTGTCTCTTACAGATTAGCAAAATGTTAGAGTAGCTTTGGCTTTATGAGACTTGAGGTAAATTGGCTTAGCCCAGCTAAGTGCAAACTCGCTGTTTGCTGGAGAGGTTACAGCTGTGGATGGAGAAGTTTCTTTTGGAACCAGTTTTGCTGTATAGACTTGAATGAAAGCACAGAGTATATTTTAGACTGTATAGTGCCAAAATATCTTTAGGTTTTGGCAAGTAATCTGGCAAAATCAAGATTCTTCACAGGATTTCACTCATCCTGCACTGCAGAAATCTTGTATGACTGCAAATTCGCTGGTTTTTTTCTCAATCCTGAGTGCCCCAGTATAGAATTAGGCTGAAGGCTGATTTTAGTGCTAGGATCTTGTTGGCCATGTATACAATGGAAATCAGAGGGTGGTGACTACCACAGATTGAATCCAGACCTTTTCCTTCCTTCTCCCCGGGAGCCTCATCCTTTTCCTTGCACAGCTAAACCAGACAGTCAAAAAGAAATGCTCGTGATAGTCCTTGAACTGTGGACTGTGGCCTTTTCTTTTCCCATTTATTACTTCTTTTGTAAGATATAAATGGGATTTTGCCCAGGGGTGTGTTCAGTTTCTCCAGGAAGGTTGGATACACAGAATCTGTCTGTCAGGATCTGAGGGTTAAATGCTGTGTGTCATTTCAGAGGTGGCTTCTCCTGAGTTGCCATCTGTCTCCAGGTTGATCTTGCTGGGCCTCCAGCTGCAGATGGATTGACCCAAGACACCTCAAAAAGTCGTGCTTTTCCCTCAGCACATTCCTGTGGTGAGAGCCACCACTAGCACAAAGAACAGTTTTTACTTACCAAGAAAGAAGACCTTAAGGAGGTTGCCACAAGCAGGAAGAATTCACCTAAGCAGCCTTCTAAGTTCAGCTTATTGACTTGGTTTTACCAATTCCATTTCACTCCACCCATTAAATTCATCCTTTATCCCTCCATCCTAATTTCAGTCTTCATAATCTCCACTACACCCTCTAGAGTAAGATTTCCAGATGAGTTAGAGGATGGGAAAAGAAGCAAGTTTTTTTTCCTGGGAGCAAATATTCAGGTAATATCCTTTCAGCCTGAGACATAAGAGAGCTGCCACCAATTCCTGATGATGAGAGGCAGATTCACAATCAACCTGGCCTATCACTATTACCAGGGGGAAACTGAGTCAGAGACATCACAGCCAGTATTTTACCTGAAAAACATCTCTGACTTCTTAAGAGTCTTCCTTTGGCTTCAGGAGCCAAGGTCAATGCCCGTATCTAAATAATTTGGTTCCTCTATCCTCACTTGATACCAAGCTGGACAGTCTAGGCATAAAAGCAGGGTGTTACCTCCCCCAGTTCTGTGTTTTTGCAGTTGTAATGCCTCCCATCTCATGAATTTCATGGAAATCACCCTTCTCCACCATGCCTCAGTCTCCCTGTTTGTAAAGGAGGGAGCCTGCTCTGTTTGGAAAGAAGGTGCAGGAGCAGCGAGCAACTTAAGTGAAGCAGCAGAACGTGGAGATACCCCTAGTTCCTGGTTGGGCAGCCTGTGTGACCTTTGCTTTTAGCAGTGCTGCAGGACATGTCCCTTTGCAAAGCCCCAGAGGGTCTCCTGCAAAGCTTTCTAGCACCTGGACCCTGTGAGAGCGGATCTGTCTCCATGCAAGATCCTCATCACTCATCGAGCTTTTAATTCCTTGGAGAAGCAGGAGAGACAATATTCAGCAGCTGGTTATTTCTTCCTTTCCCTCAGTCCCTCACACTGAGTGTCAGTTTAAAAAAAAAAAATTGCAGAGAACTGGCCATTAGCAAGGAAAACAGTTTAGGGAAGAGACTAAATAAAAATGCAATCAATTATCTCTCACCGTGCCCAGGTGTGTGGGTGCAGTCAATTTTCAAAGTCATCGAGAATTTTAGATGAGAAAAGGGAAGCTGTTCATGGCAAATTGCAAGTGTTGGGGGAATGGGGGAGGGAGAAGGAGAGAGAAAGCAGAGAGGGGAGAGAAGGAGAGATTAATTTCCCTCTTGAGTGAGAAGTGTGTTTGAGACAGACAGATGGGCTGTAAATACTCCGAACCAAGGACAGGAGCTGAGACAAGGGAAAGGCTGGTGATTGAAGTGTGACTGTGATGGAAGTAGTATATTTCCTAGCCAAGGTGACTGGTTTTGTTCTGAAAGGGGGAGATTTCTGAGATGTGGCTGCTGCACTTCACATCAACCTGGACCAGGACAGCATATTTAGACTTGATAAGTGATATCCAGGTCCCGGTGGGGCTTTCCTTAAGGGTCAGCTTCAACTGCCTGCCTTGTAAGGGAAGTCTAAAGGGGGAGAAGGGAGGGGAAGGAAGAAAGAAAAGAGGGAAGGGGGAGGGAAAAGGAGGAAGGAAGAAAGGAAGGAAGGAAGAAAGGGAAAGACGGTCTTCTTTCCTCGTTAAAATTATTGAGCTGTCTACAAGTAGAGAGCGAGGGGAGCATGTGACCGGCAGTTAATCACATTGCTGTGAAATGTGACTGCTGCTGATAATAGGATCTTTCCTTCACTAGAATTTCTGTTTCAGAAGTAGTGATTTTCACAAAGAAAAGAGGTTGAGCAAGCTATCATTTCAGATCTAGCAGAGCCTGTGTACATTTCCTTTAGGGAGAAAAACCTCCTTTTTCCTTTTCCGCTCAGCATCCCTGTTTGTATTACTGCTATCATCATCAAATTTTCATTTTTACAGCCCAAACTCATGGGGGACAAATGTAGCCCAGCTCCAGTTTGCCTGCTAGCAGATTAGTTCCCATTTAGTCATAAAGTTAACCAACCTTGTTCCAATCAATTAATCCCTGAAACCCTTAATTTATTGATGCCCCAGTCTATGCTAGCCGTCGAAAAGATGAACATCTTGTTTCAAAATGAACTGGTCTCCCTTTCTTCCAAGAGGCAGGAATTATAAGAGGATGCTAGTAAATAAGCATTTAGAAATCCCTTCTGTACAATCAAAGGCAACAGAGGCTCAGAGGAGAATAAAGGGGATTTCAGCATCCATGAAAAACACTGCAATAAAGAAATCGGGCTCTTGGGACACGAATGGCAGAGCTCTGGAGCCACTGCAGGCTCGGCTGAGTTGACATCTTCCATCATAAATTCTTCTAATGTTCATCAGGTTACTGCAAGAGACACAGGGAAGTGAAAGGGTGGTGGATCTAGACACCTTTGCACTTCCAGAATTTGCTTGCCAGAATCTCATCGTTCCTTTTTGGGGAGCCTGAATTAATTTCACCCTTGTTCTCTGGGTTTTTGATTGAATTCACCAGTTAATCCAACATGAAATTTCTACAAAGCACACTGAAATAAGTAGTAGTCTCTCTGTTGGATTCCCTGCCTTGTAGATCAGGTGTTGCTAAAGCAGATGCTTTAGTCAGAACTAATTAGAGTTTATCTGGTAGCATAAAAGAGACAATATTGTAGCACTGTAATCATTGAAATGCTGAAGTTGTTTCCACTGGAAAGGTCCTACTTTTTATTTTCTCTCCATATTTTAAATAGTAGTTGATACTAACATATGCTCTTTTTTGGAAACACATGGTTTGGAAAACAAAAAAGAAAACATAGTCATTTTGATATTAAAAATAAAATAAATTTAAAAAATTGCAGAACTGCAGTCAGCTCAAGTGTTTCTTCTGAGCAGTCTGGCATACTCTGACAAATGATCTGCAAACAGACCCACATTTTCTGTATAGACTATACATCAGCTCAAAATTACTTTGCCAAGCAGTTCTTGGGTGGCTGCTCAATTACTGGCTGTTCTTCATGGGAGCCATGCTTTGACAGGGGACCTGCTTCCAGTGGGCTCTCCTCTCCCTTGGTCTGTTGCCTTGTGCTTGCATTTGCTGAACCTCAGTCAACCCCAAGGTTGTGAGAGCTGAGCCAGCACTGCACTTATTTCCTGAGAACTGTGAGGAAGGCAGTGTACAGCAAGTACAAATGTAGCTGAGGCAAAGGGATTTTCTCCTAGAAAATCTTGGTGGAAATATTTTTGATGCTAGTCCTCAGTCTTCTCATCAGACGATGTGTCTACACTGTCTCAGGCAAATATCAGCTTGATGAAGGACAGGCATGTTCCTATGGATTAAGTGAGGACATGGCTCCTTTTCCTGCTTGTGCTGCTGCTTTTCCTCAATGGGATTGCATCCATCCCCTTTTGCACTGTGGTTTCAGTCTATGTCAGATGGAGAAGCCCAGCAGCCTTTGAAAGGTTTCTGCTATTGGCAGGTATTGTTTAATTTGTTGTGGTCACCAGTTTTTTACACCTCGCAGGTTCTAGATTAATTTTTGCTTTGGGATCACCACTTTAAAGGATGTGCTGCAGCAAATGTTGATTCCTGGCTCAGGACTTGAAGTTGTGCCTGTATGATGTTCCCTGAGGTGTTGAATAGGTTTTCCAGGCAACAGGGAAGAAAAATTGGTTTTGAAAACAGCTGAGCCATGTTTGTCCCATTCTGCCCAAGGAATTTGGGGCAGTTTAACTTACCTGTTCAGCTCAGGGACAGCTCCTTGCTGCAGGAGCAACACTGCTCCTCATACATGGAGAATTTACCCTTGGTGTAAATCTTATAATCCTTCCTCTGGATACTGGCTGGTGACAAAGAAAGGCTTGGTCTGAACTGGCTTGCTATTTCTTGTGAAAGAATCTTTTATTCCTGTTCTATGTGGATTTTTTCTAGACAGGCCAGAACCTCCCTGTCCTTTTTGTGCTTCCTCTGCTCTTTGTCTGCTAGAATAGCTGAGGTATATTTCTCTGTTAGCTGCTTCAGTCCCTGCATAGCCATGTACAGAGCAAGGACTGATTTCCTGCACCATCTTACTAAATGAATGGTTGGTTATCCAACCAAAACACAACAGTCCCAAAAATACCCACTCCCCCAGCCACTGCCAGGCCACTGCAGTGTGATCCAGCTGCCTTTCCTTCAGGTTTCCAGCATGCTCAAGGCAGACCTGGGGGTCCTATTTGAATGCCCTTCAAGACATGTAGTTCTGCCTCCTTTCCAGCCTCACCAGTTCCTTCCCAGCCTGTCACCCCTCGTCCCCTATTCCTGGTCCCTACAGCCCTGCACCCCACTTGCAGATGCTCCTTGCTCCCCTTGTTTGCTTTAAGTCCCTCCCTGTGCCCTACCAGCTTGTTTTCACAGGCAGTGTATTTATTGCTGGCTGGCACACGCCAGTGCTTGGACATACATTCAATTATCTTTGAACAATTTCCATTTACTCTGGTTTTGCTCTTTTCCCTTTCAGTTTCACTGAACACTGCCTGTATTTTCTCAGAGCTTTTTCAACTGCAACACAGCCTGTTTGTGTTCTCCCTGCTTTTTTTCTTACTTTCTTTTTTTTTTTTTTTCTCTTTCCACATTTTCCATGTTTTCATTAAGCTCCCTCACTAAACTCTGGTGACCATTCCTCCACTGCTGTTCTTTCTGTACATTGCACTGAAAGGGTCCAAGTTTAACCTCAGTGTGTTAAATGCTCCTTTCAGCTGGAAGGAAATCAATGGTACAGGCAGATTGGGGTTTTACCTACTCTCCCACACAAAAATGCATTTCTTTTTGATGTACAGCAATCTCCCCCTTTCTTGTGGTTTTACTATTACCTGATTTTCCATTAAAACTTTTATGCCAATGGAGAGCACTGTGAGGATGATAAGGGTCATTTCTGCTGTCAGGTGAAGATGATCCCAGGTATGGAATCTTCCCTGAGTGCATGCCTACAACCCGGATTTGCTGCTTTCCACTGGCAGCAGTGGAAAAGAGCCTCCCTTCCCTCTTGCTGTATTTGCACCAACTCTTTCATAAAATCCCTTATATTTTTGTAACAGAGACATTTGGATTTGCTATCCACAGAGAGCTGGGATAATGTTAGAAAGGAAAAGTTTTGATTGTCCATCTCTGGAATCATCCAGACTGGATGACTCTGAAAAAATGACTTTTAGTCAAAATCTTCAGGAGCAGGGAAGTATCTGCAGCACAGAGGGATTCAAGCTATTTTTAAAGAGGCTGGTTTAGGCACAGGAGAAACAGCATGAGGTGAGGTGTGCAGGGACACATGAGGCTGGAGTCTGAGTGCTTCTCATGATAGTTCAAGGGGCCCTGTAAACACCACGGGTACTTCTGTGACTGCTGCAGATACCAGCCTGTCACACAGCAAAGGGCTCCTCGCCTCCAGTGGGGGCTCTCTCTGCAGTGGAATTACTTGATTTAATCCAATTCTGGTCATCTGGATGAGAACCTATGGAGATAGAACGAAATTTAGGAAAGAAGATGGCAGAGGGTGATCTACCACCATGAGACCAGGAGCCAATTCTCTGAGCTGTCTCCTTCACAATTCCATTAACAGTAGGCAGTGGTGTGACCTATCACAAAGGCACCCTCTTTGAATGCTTTTCTTCCCTCCACCCACCATCAGTTTGTGAGCCCAGCCACAAGACAGAGACCTTTGCTCTTTCTCCTGTGAGTACCTGGGTGTCGCTTACTTAGTGGGCAAGGAGCTAATTGAAGGGTAGTTAATGCCATCAAGCATTGGGATGTATTTATATTTTTAACTACATGTAAGTGATTATCAACATTATAAATAATTACAGTCTGCCTCCCAGCCCCTCTGCTCCATTCCACCCAGCTAATTGCAGCGCTTAGATCTCAATGAGCTCATTATGTTTTGTCGATATTCAACTCTTTGGCTGGCTCACTTTGGAGGGACCAGGGGGACGCACACGGGAGCTAAAGATTGGAAATGCCAAGCTCCCAGGGATTTCAGTTAGCCATCATCGCTGCTTCATCTCTATGCACAATTTATTCAGCACTCCACCTTCCCTAATAAATTATAGATCCCTCAAAGGGAAGCTTTGCCAAGAGATGGGCAATTGCCTTGCTGGCGGGGGAGCCCGTTCTGTGAGGTATTGAGCATCTCTGACATCTGGTCTTTGCAGGATTGGATCCCTCCTGCCCTTCCCCTCCGCCCGTGCCTTCCACCCCTTTTGGGAAGCATTAACCTTTTCACTGTGATGTATGCGAAAGGGCGACAGTCAGCAGTGGCAGCTCCTAATGGATTCTGTTTGTCTGGTTGTTTGTTTGTCTGAACTGCTTGCAATGCTGTCCAGACCTCTTGGAAAATCAAGCCCAGAGTGCAAACCAATGTTTTAATTAGCAGCAAAGGGCTTTTAAAGAAGAACAGTGTTTGAATTCAGAAGTTAAGAGCAGATGAATGTGGGACAGGGGCTTGGGATTCTGTCCAGCTGAAGACAGTGGTGTCCTTAAAGAGGAGCTGAATTTTCAATTTCTGGGCAGAGTGGTGAATGGTGAGCTGGTTAGAGTGGTCTTTTGGGGCTTGTGGGCTACAGAGAGGTGATTTTTTGCTCCTCTTCTTCCTGGAAATGCAAAAGGAGCAGAGGCTTGTCATAATTGCCTTACTAAAGACTGAGAAAAAACCTGGTGGAGAGGGCTCCTATAGAGCAAGATCTGAGCCTACGGAACTGAGATATAGAGCAACCCTTTGCTGACCCCTCCATCCTCAAAAAGGTTCAGCTCTCCTTTCCCCTGGCTTCATAGCTGTTCTCCCTAATTCTTTCTTAAGGTGGAGATGCCACTGCCTCTCCAGGAGATATTTTTCTAGTGCTTCACTAGTATTATCACTGGAAAGCTTCCCCCATGTCTAATCTTAATCTGTTTTAGTGTAAATTAAGGCCATTGCTTCTTGTCCCATCACCAGCAGATGCTGAAAAGTTTATCCTGTTCTACAGCAGTCTTTACTTTTAGCACATTCTCTATCGTTATTTCGTGGCACAAAGTCCAGAAATATTTTCAGCTTTTTTTTTCTTGGACTTTCTGTACTGATCAGCCTTTTTTAAACCTTTGAAGTATCCAGACAATGAAGCTGAAATTAAGCCAACCTCGGGAGCTTTGTGGCCCTACAGGAGGCAAATGCTGCTTCCCACAAGAGCCTGGGATGCAGCTGGGAGCCTGTCCAAGTAGCTTTGCAGTCACCAGAGGTGCTGCTCACTGGAGAGACAGCCCCAGCCCTCTGTTTCAGGGCCACAGCTGCAGCAAACATCCTTTGGCAACCATGGGTGAATATTCCCCAGCGATTCCACGTGAACACCAGAGCCAGGGGTGGCTCTGAGAGCGAGGAGCTCTCTCCAGGTCTCAGAGGTTGGTGCTGCCGTGTCACCCGAGCTGGGGATCAGTGAGACTCCTCCAGGATGATACTGGAACTTGTAAACAGAGGCAAACAGTGCTCTCAGAATTATTTCTTGTTAGTAATATGGAAATAGAGATAGGCAACACAAGCAGAGAGTGAGACTGTGCCAATAGCAAAATATGATAGGTTTAATAGGAGAAGAGTCACATAAAATAATTTAACCAGAGGCTGCTGATTAAAGTACAGTCACGAGCATGTTGCTATGAAGCCCCTTTTCAACAAGGATGGCAGTGGCTGTAAACCTGGCCCACCAGCTCAATTCTCTCCCAAGAACTTCCTCTGAGATGCCTCTTAAAATTCAAGGTCCACTCCTTCGCTGACTGTACAGTAAGACACTGTTCCAGGAAAGCTGGCTGTTGTGACAATGACAGGAGATGGTGGATCTGAAGTTTGGCAATGGCTTTTTCCCATCAGAGGAACACAGGGAAGAGACAGGCAGTGGAAAAGGGGAGAGATACAGACCTCTCCAACCTCTTTCTGTGGACACAGCCCTGCTGCTGCCAGCAGCCCTTCCCCAGGGGACATGATGTAGGAAAACAACCCAGCTTGAGTGAGAAACTGTTTTAGAAAGGGCTTTGTGACAGCAGTCAGAGGAGTGTTATTTGTGGCAGGGACTATATATAACTATATTTGTGTGTGTGTAGATTAATATATATATATATATGCATAGTGTCTTATCGCTGCATTCCAGCTTGAATGTAAGACACAAAGGAAAAATCAAAGGGTTTAGAAAAAGCTAAATTTGTCTGGGAATGGGAATTATATTAGCAAAGAGGCAATTAATTTAGGAGTGGGTGAGATTATAGTAATATTTTACTTCTTCCCTACAAAGACAAAAATATCATTAGTTTACCTACCAGTAATAGGTCTAATCCTCTTCTTACCTTCCAGCACCACCTCTCTGGAGTGACCACCTGTGGTGAGGTGTGTCCAGCTGATGTGGGAGAGCTCTGGCCCAGCTCATGAGTGTCCCTGCTTTGGGGAGAAAGCCCCCCTAGTGCAGATCCCCCAAGTGTGGGATGGGCCCTTCAGTCAGGGAGCAGTGAAGGCAGAAATGAGGTCTTGGCACTCCTGGCCTGATGGCCCTTCCTTCCAGCATTACTTCATTTAGCTCTGGTTGTCCTCTCACCCTTCAGTGCCAGACACTCCAAAGCAAAATGCCCAAGGAGCCCTTCAGCACTGACCCATCCCTCTCTGCCAGCCCAGCCCAGCCTGGTCCTTGCAGAGGGGCAGGAGCCCTGTCTCTGCTTTGGCCAGGCACAGTTCCCATTGCAAGGACAACCCCTGGATCTTCTTTGTGCTCTGGCAGCCCTGGAAACTCCACTCCCAGCAGAGCTCTGGGCTGCCTGCAGCCTGCCCAACAGTGCCTCATTCTGAATCAATACTAGCAGATACTGGAGATAACTCAGGGAGAGAAATACATTAATGTAGACAAGGAAACAAAGATAATGATATTTTTTCTTTCCACACCCCCCCCTTTTTTTTCTTCCTTCCCTTTCCCCACAGAATAAAATTTTTGTTTCTACTCCTCCATCCTCATCTCTATGATCTGCACTTAGCAGAGCTCCAGACTCTTGAATTATTTCACAGTTTTCAATAAAGCATTAAATCTTTTTTAAAAACTGCTTGTTTTAATTGAAAAAATTTCAATCAATCAATTCTCCCCTTCTCTACCCTCTTTCCTTCCTCCCCTCCCCCAAACAGACCCATTTGCAGTAAATAATCTGTAGCCAGACTTTCTGCTCTAAAGAAATAAATAATTCTGAATTTGCTGAATCCCGCCTGATCTCCCAGCTTTAAATCACTGCACTTTGTACTGAGCTCAGCTGAAATGCTGAACACACTGAAGCATGACTATTACTTGGAGACTGCAAGTGTTTTTAAAGGCACAGCCTCTGTGGCCATGGACCTTTTTCCTCACAGGATAGACTGAGAAAGAAGCTAAGCCAATTCCTGAGAATAAGTGGTCCCTTCCCTGCATTTGGCCCACTACAAATGCAGATGGTGCCTTGTCTTGGCTTAACAAAACAGGATAAATCCAGTTTGTCTCTGAGCAAGTTCTTAAGAGGCATCTTGACTTAGACTTCTAACAGCCACTGAACTGAGTCTTTTTTCAGCTGGGTGACCTCAGGTAGGTTTCAGGAGGTCATCTACATCTGCTCAGACACTGGAGAGCAGACACCCATGCCCCCAAAGTGCAAATAGTTCCACTTGGACACAGCAGAACCTGTGGTATCCCAGCCAGGGAAGGAAGGTCCCCTAAAATCCCAGTGAATCCTGCAACCACTGCCAGCATTCTTCAATTCTCTTTATCTTTACTCAAAAACTTTAAACCCAGCTACACGCAGGCTTTTGTCACAAGGGAACAACCATGTTTCTTAGTTCCTCGTGTTCCTTTGTCAATCTCATTCCTTAATTTCTTCTTTTTAGGATTGCTCTTGTCAAAGCTATTGACTATGCCCTGTCTGACAATGGAAGCTGCATCTGAAGAGGGAAAATGCAGCACACAACAGATTACTGATGCCTGCTTGTGATTTATACAAGTCATGAGCTTCCAGCAATTTAGAGATGAGAAATGGTTTATCCACACTTTGGTGTGTCGAAACACTCTTTCTACCATTCATCTTGAAACTGATTTTGTTTGGGTGGTAGTAAATGTTATGCCCAAAGCTGTGGGTGGAATGTCTAATGGGAACTTCCAGACCTGGAAGAACAGGGATCATCATGTTTCTGAGCTGAGACGTGAGGGACTGAGAGGATCCCCAAGAGTTCAGCTTATGATTTTCCAGTGTATTTTGGGGGGTTTAATTACAATTGGAAAGTATTGTTCTGTTCTTGCACTTCCAGCCAAGCTGAAAACAACTGTTAAGGCTTTGTTTTTCATGCTGTTTTTCCCATATGAATTTGAGAACATTCATCAGCAATATAAGAAGGTTGTGAATGCTGGATTTTCACTTGGAAATTTCTTCCCCTATCCTCATCCCTTTTCAGTACATCAGAGAGAATCAGCTCTGTAATTTTCATTGGCTGTGTAAAGAGCTGAGGTCAGATAATCCACAAGGGCTTCTTCCCAGAGCTGGCAAGTAACCAGAATTAAACAATAGCAAAGATCAGAAACATTAAAATCACAAAAGAGACTCATCCTGTGTTTTCCTGCTACTCTTATTAAAGATCCATCAGACATTAATGTGAGACCAGTAAATTCAGGCCCAAATTAATTTTGGGACAGTTTGCTAGAAACTGTTACAATCAGGTTTTAGATGCATAATTTTAACAGTATACCAATTTACGAAGCCATGCTGATGCAATATTTTAATGAATTAAAATGTACTGATGCTGAAATTCATTTTTTTAGAGCTTTTTTCTTTTTCAGTTGTGAACTTTGCTCTGACCTCTGTCCCTCAGAAAACCTCATCAGGAGTCAGCAAAGCCAAGATATTTAATAAACCATTTTCTTTGGCCATTTTATAGCTTAGGCCAGATTACAGGTGGGCCCATTTCCATCTCCCACTGATGAAAGATGAACAAAATGTCACTTGCACAGAGCAATGTGAAGATGGCATGAGAAGAATGGAGCAGCAGTCAGAGGTGTCCCTGTAAAACCATGCTCATAGCTCTGGGAAAGGCATGTGGATTCAGAGGTAAAATGGGATGTGGCTCTGTGGCATTCCCAGTGTTTCTTCGGTGGTGTCTGAGACACCTCAGCCCTCGCTGTTTCTGTGCTTGCTCGGGGCACCCTGAATTTCCTGTACCTGTCTGTGTGTCTCAAATCTTGTCTTGAGTCAGGTGTTCCCTTCTCATGGCCACAGGTGTGGCAGCCACTCTGCAGCTCAGTGTCACGGGCAGGTTTCCATCAGCAGCAGAATGTGTCCAGTTGGGCATCTCCTTTACAGGCGCCCAGCCTCACAAGTTGCAGAGTTGGGTGTTCCCCCACACTCTGCTGCTCCTCGATGCAGCACCCCAGCAGGGCCAGGGCCCTTGGTTCTGTCCAGCCACTGGCTCCTGTGCAGCACCTCCACCTTGTGTGTTCCCCGTGTCCAGGTGTTAGGTGGGCTCTGCCTGTTTCAGCTCTGTTTGTGAGGAAAAAAGTGATGGCTGATATCAAAACGAGCTCATGGGAAACACAGCGTGGTCCTTGGGCACAGCCCCTCTGGCAGAGATAAAACAGTGCTCTCCAAGATACCTGCTCTCCAATCTCCTCTTTCAGAGCAGGAGAGAAAATTACAGGCCTCTGATTACTCAGGGAGAAGAGCGCACAACTCCCATCTTCGTAATTTCTTCCACCACAATCAAGCATTTCAGGAAAAGGGCCTGAAAGCCTGAAATCGTCGGTCAGGGATCTTTCCGCCTGGTTCCTTCCCTGATAGCACACAGGAGGAATAAAAATGAAGGCTCATCATTGCTGTTACCTTTTGCTTCCAAAAGCCTCTGTCCCATCTGGGATCAGGAGCTGGAGCTGTTGGGAGTGAAAATGCTCTCCTTGGGAAAGTCCCTTTGCCATTTCCAGGTTGGCAGATCAAGACATTTATGGATTTTAAGGCTGGATGATCTGGCTGCATTTCTTGAGTTTGAACTGCTGAGTACCATGAGAGGGTGTCCTCAGTACTTCCTACATTGAGCCTCGTTCTTACACTGGAGCTATGGAAAGCCCAATCTCCTCCCCACATTCCCATTTTAGAAGCTTCCTCCTTTGATAAAGATTTTGAAATATGTAACCACCTGTGCTAGGCATTGGAAACATTTTTTCCCTGGAATGAGTCCCACTTACACCATGTTAAAGGCTGGTGAAAATCCTTGGAATAGCCCTTCTCCCCACCTTCCTTCACCACCAAGTCTCTATTTTGTCCCAATCACACTTTTCTTGGAGTGGGCCCCTCATGAGACGAGACTGGGGCAGCATCTGTTTATTAGAGAGCAGTGTCAGCAGTCTGAAACAAAATAAGTAACTGGTGAAAACAGCTCTGCTAAAATAGAGGACTAGCTCTGATCAGGCTTGGCATGATATAACATGGTGGTTTAAAGCCCTGTAATGCCATTTTCCATTAGAGCTCTTGTTCAAGTCAGGAAGGGGTTTGATCCATTGATGGAAGCTGTTATAAACAGATGAGAAAACCTCATCCATATTTCTCTTGAGATTGTATGAAGCTGACAGTATGCTCGCTGACCACAGTCATCTGGGACTCTCCCAAACAAAATAACCCTCTTTTCATAAATAACAGGATCATTGTTGTGGTGGACTGAGATTTGCTGTAAAATTAAGTTGTGACAAACAAAGAGCTTCTCCTGGTTTTTAATTTGAGCTATTAAAAAGATTCATCTTTCTCTTTGTTCTCATTTTCCTTATCCTCTTTCTCCCTTTCCATTTATTTTTTCTTCTTCCTCTCTGTCTGTCTTTAGGATAACTTAAAGCTGTTTGTCTGAAACAAAAGACTTGTGTGAGTCTGGTCAGTGGTGCCTCTGGACTGAATGGTCACATTTCAAATCCTGCTTAGGACTAAACTTGGATGAATTCCATAAGCTAATAACCCAGTGCAGTGTTTCAAATTGATGGAGGTGCCGTCCTCTAGATGAGACATAAAACCAGAGATCCAATCTGCTTGGCAGAGACCCCACAGGACTTATCAAAGATGAGTGGGGGCTGCTAACTGTTTTGCCCTTGTCAAATCCTTACCACCATCACGGTTTCTCTTCCTGTTCCAAAGCAATGACACTGGACCTTATGAAAATGAGATGGTGAATTTGAAGGAGTCATTCTTTTTTCTAATTATTTAAAGCAGTTTGCAGTGTCTGGCAGAAGGAGGAAAGAGAGATAATCCACTCACTTGAAAGTGGAATGACCCTGAATTTCAAAAAGCAAAACAAAAGCGAGCGAATGGTGCCACCATGCTCTGCAGCAGTGACATTATTAAAGGATCAGTGAGCTATTAAAGCAGCAACATTTAGTACCTCCCCTAATGACTTGTACTGCTAACTGGTTTCCAAATTGAGATTTTTATTGCCTCCATGCACAGACAGAACAAGGCTCTGTCTGCGCTTCCAGAGGCTCGAGCTTAAGCAGACTGTTCACAATAGGCTCAATGAATCGTGTCGGCTGAAACTAGTAATGGCTTGTGAGAGTCCCCACTCCTCTGTCCTCTTTCCTTACCAGGGCTGGAAGCTTTGGGCTGTGGGGCATGGTAGGGATCATAAACATGTGGGATTTTGCAGAGCCCAGCACGATTCTTGAACCTCCTAACATCTGTGAAATTTGGCAGAGTTGTGCATAAACAGACTGTCCTGAAATCTCCCCAGATCTGCTGAGGCCATTCACAGAGTGAATGCTGTGAGAAGGGCGTTTGCAGGAGGGACACTGGTTTCCACTTCCAGGTAGAAATACGGAGCATGGAGGAGGTAGAGAGATGAGAGGGAGCTGCAGACCTAGTGAAGGTGAAGACACACCCAGCTGTTTCCATGCTCAAACATGTTTTGACCGTCTTGTATGAGCTGAGCTCCCATGACAGGAATAGCTGGGAAATGGCCTTCTGTCAAGTGCAGTTGAGGCTAGGAAGGGAGCTCCTGTGGGCACACAGCGTGTGTGATTGCAGGAAGGAAGCTGGTTAAAAACCAACCAACCGACCAAACCACGCAGCAGAAGTGGGTTTGGGTTGCAGTAACTGTTATTTACGTGCTCAGGATACACTGTAATCCAAAGTGGAGTTTGAGCCTTCCATGCACCAGAGATAAATGCAAATGTTATTGCTTTAATTTGTTTTCCTCTATTGGTTCTGCACACACGTGCTGCCGGCACTTGCTGAGGGAGTCACGCCAGCTCTTGCCCAGGCTGGACAGTCACAGGGAGAGATCAATGCTGCTCCTGGTTTTATGTATCAGGTGCCTGATTTCCATGACAGAAACTGCTCATCCCTTGCAGAAGTGACAGGCAGAGCAGAGGGGGCAGGATGGCTGGAGAGACTCATATTAGAACATGCACATTTTTTATCCCATGCTGGTTTGAGTCTCTTTTCATCACTGCTGACTGCAAGTTATTCCCATTCTGTGACTTTTTGGTGGATGCACGTGGCACTGCAATTCCAGTTGCTTCATGCTCTCCATCTATCTTTGTGTCCAGGCTCTGCAAAATGCCCTTACCTTTCTTAGCAATATTAGCAAACAGGTCTCTATGGGGGTTGCAAAATATGTTCAGAACTGTAGGGAAATGGGGTGAAGTAGCCTCAGAGGCCTTTTATCTTTCCTGACCCAAACTTCATGCAGCACCAGTTACACCTAAACCATTCATGTCTGCCGTGGGTTTAACCTGTTCTTGAAGACCTCTGGTCTGGAGATTTCCTGATGTGCTAAGGCAGGTTATTGCAGTGGTTAGCTTCAGAAAGCTGTTCATAAGACATGAGCTCAGCAGGGAAACTGCATTCCTGCAGGTCAGGGTTAAGGCAGAGTTGTAAGGCAGGAGCTTGTGGAGCCACTTCCTTGGCTGCACCCACTGCCATCCAAGGGCTTCCTCCCCCAGGACAGCAGGTCAGGTGCTTCCCACTGTGCAAACAAAAGAGACAAAGAAAAGGGCAGCAGGGCCACTTCTGGCAGAGCAGCTTTCTGAGATTGCCACTGACAAAATGTCCTAGAGATTTTACTGAGTCCAATTACCACTTTATGTCTTTAAAGTGACGAGTAAATGAAAGAAACTACAAGATCAAGCCATGTTAGTCTTCTCAATCCCTTAAGTGTCTGAAAGCCCTCTCCCCTTCTTCCTCGCTTCCTCAGACTACTCTGAACTCTTAACCTTCGCCACCGCTTTGAGTCCACATCCGCAGCAACCAAACTACCCCCAGCCATCCCCAAATTCCAGAAACAATCACAAAACACTGTCAGAGCAACACTGCCCTCCCTTGAATTGCTAAATTTTAGGTTGTCTCCAACTTTCTCAGCCTCGCCACATGCAGGTCTGGTCCTGGCCAGCAGTGCTGATGGGCTGCGAGGAGAGCTCGCTGTGCACTACCACGGCCAGGGAACAGCCCCTGCTGATCCACACAGGCCCCTGCTGATCCACACAGCCCTGCTGATCCCCACAGGTACTGCTGATCCACACAGGTACTGCTGATCCCCACAGGTATTGCTGATCCACACAGCCCTGCTGATCCACACAGGTACTGC
>VZUI01024166.1:0-49721 GCA_013401135.1 Cettia cetti | reverse complement strand
CCCCCCCTCTCCCGTCACTGCCCCCCCCCTCTCCCGTCACTGCCCCCCCTCTCTCCCGTCACTGTCCCCCCTCTCCTGTCACTGTCCCCCCTTTCCCGTCTCGCTCCCCCTCCCGGTGCCGCCGCGCGTCCCCCATGCCTGTGGCGCTGCCGCCACCTGGCGGCCGCTGTTGGCGCTGCAGCGCGGGGTCCGCTCCCGCGGAGCGCCGGGCGCGCGGGGTGGGCGTGGGGCAGCGCCGGCAGGAATTCAGGAATTCCTCTCCCCGAGGAACTGAGTGAAGGGATTTGGCCCGATACCCGAGAGAGCTTCGCTGATCCTATATGCCTGTCTTCCTACTTGTGAGGGTTTTGTGTATAGAATATGGTGAGACAAGTATTTGTTATTTTTATAGTTTCTTTTTGTTGTTATTTTTAAAGACTTGTGGTCCATTGTGGGCACAGCAGTGTGGAAGACAATACTATGCAACAGGAGTTTGTTCTGAAATCAGTCCAAGTTTTGAGATCCTAAGAAGCTTTTCTCCTGCCGTTCAAAGTAAGGCAACATGTGCAAAAGAGACTCAATTTAAAATAAACAAACAAACAAACGTTTCAAACAAAACCAGCAGATATTGTGTTGGGAATTGTTAATTTTGATTTCTTAAAAATATGTATGTGCCAAAAGTGAAGTCCCAGGATTGATATGTAAAGACTGACAAATTTTGATCTGCTGCAGATGCAAATAAGATCATAATCCTCTGTATTCAGAGGCATTGCACCAGTGCAGGTTTAAAACCTGCATATGCTCCTATTGAATCCTCATTCTGGCAAAGCCTTCTAATCTGCACCTCTGTATTTAGCTGAAGAGTATATTGAGACTGCAAGTTTGTTTATTGTCCACTTCTTATTTTTGTTTTAGAGTGTTCCTCTGTTATAGATGTTGTGGTGGTTTGTGATGAGTCAAACAGCATTTATCCCTGGGACGCAGTGCGAGCATTTTTGAAAAAATTTGTACAAGGCTTAGACATAGGCCTTAACAAGACCCAGGTAAGTCAAAGATGTATTTGAAGAAAGACCAAAAAATCCCAAACAATGCAAAACTTAAACCAACCAATTTTAAAGGAAACCAAGCATGATTTTGTGTAACTACAGTATCTCCCTCAAAGCCACAGATGACACAGTTATCCTATTCAGTGCTGGGAATTTTATCTCATGTTTGTCCTTTTAAAAAAGGTATTAGTAATTTGATCCAAAATATAAATTAACCAAAACAGAAGTCTATGTTGTATCTAGGGGAGTCAGATCTCTTTCATGCATTAGATGTAAAAGTAGTTGAAAACAGCTTTTGGGGATGTGATAAAAGTAGAACAGATTTTTAATGGGCTTTTCATGCAACCCTTACTTTCCAACTGCTGCATCTTTAAAACAGGAGTTTTCCTGCTGATTTACTCACTGATCTTTGAGGGGTTTTTTCCCTTTTGATTTGATGATGGTAAGGAAAAATTTGTTGCCTTTTTTTTTTGTTTTAAACATCTTCTGTCTTTACAGTTGTCCATTTTCCCTAAACAGTTCTGAGAACAAAGACTGTGGCACTGGAAATCTCTCTCCCAAAGGCTGCCTTCTTCCTTGGGCTACTTTGGAAGTGAGGTGCTTAAAAGCTAGGCTTCCTGCTCAGTTCCTTCTGAACCTCACCTTTAGCATCTTCTCTTTTTTCCTTTTTGTTCTAAATGCACATCTTTATCATACATCTTTAGCCTCACCTATATTAAAAAAGTAGGGTTTGCAGTGCTGTAAAGTAACTAACCTTTAGGACTTCCTTAGAGGAGATCAGACTGAGGTGCTCTCAGCTTGTAGAACTATTGCTATTTTCTCATTTTTCCCAGAGCTCCTTGTATTATTGCTATCCATTAGCCCTTCCAGAAGTAACCAAGCAAACATTTAATGTCTACTATTTCAGATTGTTTCCAGTAACATATTGTAGTCCATAACAAATGATACAAAATGCAAGAGTATTTTAGCTTTCTTTGCTTTTCAAATGTGTTAATATTAGTCGGTTTTATATGTGTTGAAAGAGAACTGTGCATCTGCAGACCTTTTACACCTGATACATAAGTAAGCATCATGATTCTGTGTAACTAATTGTAAATCATCATAATCTAACACCATTTTTTTATTGCATAGGTGGGTTTAATTCAGTACGCTAATGATCCTCGTGTCGTCTTCAACCTGAATACGTATCAAACAAAGGATGAGGTTGTTAAAGCAATGGAGAGAACATCTCAGAAGGGAGGAGATCTCACTAACACTTTCAAAGCCATTGACAATGCAAGGTAAGATGCATTGATGATTTACTGTGCAAATGTAACTTACCTTACATGGCAATGGAACATCTTGAATTTCATTCCCACTGGAAGACCATGTTCCCAGGGCCTCTGGAGTAAGTTGCCAGCACTAGGCAGAATCCATCAGGTACAATTACAGTGTCCCATGCAGATTGATATAGGAATACATAAACTAGAATTGCTGAAAAGCATATTGTTAACTCTTGGGTTGAACTCTACTCTAAAGGAATTCTGGGGTACCCAACAGAATTGCTTGTTATGTCCCAGGTCTCTAAACATGACAGTGCATCAAACAGAGTGGACAAGGTTTTAGGGAAGATAAATCACGGAAAGAAGTAAAGTGTATCCTGGGATTCAGTGGGCCCAGTAACATTTGTGTTTGCTGGTCTGGCTTGGGTTGACTGCAGAGAAAATAATACCTCTTGTTTGTTGTCAGTTTGTCACTGCAGCACCATGACTATTAAAAAATAGGGAAAATTTAAACCAGTGTTTCATGACTCTGTACATGTACACAAACCAGGTCCATTTCTCAACAAGAAAATTCTGTTTTGAAGTTTAATCAAGTACAGAACTCTAGGCCAAAATACATGCTGAACTTGAGAATTTGGTTTAGGAACAGACTCAGCCTTCAATGGAGTCAGTATTTGCAGTAGTATTGAGAAGCTTATTATTAATTCTGTTCTATTTTTGTCTGAGCTTGGTGATGCCAATTTCTGGTGTCATAAAACTTCAATAGTTCTGCTAAAACCCCCTTTCAATTTAGAAATATTTGTACACAAAAAAAAAAAAATATTGTTTCTCCTGGAATTTACATTTCCATCAGAAACACCATCCAGTCTTTCCAGTCCTACATATATTTTTCTGTTTCTTTGGTTACATTTCTTATGCATTACAGAAGTAACTTGTTCTAATTCAGTGATGGACATATTCATTACAGTGTATGTGCTGGATTCCATCCATTATGGATTGATGTGTGATAAACCCAATGTTTTATAACAGACAGTATGCCTTCTCAGCTGAATCGGGAGGACGCCCAACAGCCACAAAAGTCATGGTTGTTGTGACAGATGGTGAATCACATGATGGCTCCAACTTGAAAACAGTGATAGGTAAATGCAATGAAGACAATATAACCAGATTTGGCATTGCTGTAAGTAATACTAAAATTATACATTACTGCATGTTTGAAAGATTGTTTTGTTGTGTATGTATGAAAGTGCATCTTCTATAAAAAAGTGGTACATAAAGCACACATTGTTACACTGGTGAGACTGAAGAAAGTCAAATTAAACCTCTGAACTGGTGGAAATACTGGTCTTTTCACTGGCTGATAAAGCAAGACTAGAATTGCCTGGGCAACTTCAGTGATTTTCTCCCTTGCCAGGCATTATGTACTTTTCCTGTATGAATGGTCCCTTACATAGGAATGAACTCTAATAAAGAATTCAGTAATATGAATAAAGGTATTTTTTTTAATATGTAGAATATTTGCTAAAATAGTACAAAATAGTACAGAAGGAAAGGGAATAGCACCATGATCTCTCTCACTTTCTTATTTTGCTATTTGTTTGCTTCTTTACACAGGTTTTGGGATACTTAATAAGGCATGAACTTGATACTAAAAACTTAATTAAAGAAATCAAGGGAATTGCTAGTCACCCAACAGAAAAGTATTTCTTCAATGTCTCATCTGAGGCTGCACTGCTGGAAGAAGCAGGAACACTTGGAGAGCGCATTTTTAGCATAGAAGGTAAAATACTCAACGTCTTTGAAAAATTAGATCAGATTCTCCCAGATGACAAGCTTAGTATTTTATTTAGCTTCAGTTTAGTGTAGTATTGTGAAAATGAGGGGTAGCTGGAGCTGCAGGCTGCTCCCTGCTCACATGGACTCTGGTTTTCACAGGCGTTCCCCCAGCTACTCCACCCCTAATTAGACTGAACTTTAAGTTAATTTACACAGTTTGGGGAAAACATTCCCCAAATGATGAAAATTTCTGTCATGTCATGGGCTTCAGGCATGGGGGCTTTTCCGTATGCAACTAAATGTATTTGTTACCACCAGAAGAGTAAAGGTATTGTTATGCTTGTGAGCTTCACCTGTGTGAATCCTAAACCTTTTTAAAAACAAACAAACCAACAAACAATAATACCACCACAAACCCAAACAAAACAAGACAGAGGACTAGGTTACTGATTACAGAACTGAAAATGCAATTTCTGTGGTGCCTACCAGCTCCCTAAGGAGCCTAAGGAAAGTCTGCCACTGTCCTGTCCTAAGGAAGAAATCTTCCCTTCTCTTTCACCTTCATTTATTCTTTGCTAGGCCCATGCTGCTACTCAAAACAAGGGAATAGATCATTTTACTGAGTATTCCCACTGAATTCCCATCCATCTAGCTTAGGAAATGGATGTCACAGTATTTTTCAAGACAATTACAACAGTTTTTAGAAGTCATATAAAAATAAAAATTCCTATTCTATTTCAAAGCTGTGAATATATAGTCATTAAGGCTGCTAATTTCAGGGTATTAATGCTTCCTAGGAAACACAAAGAGACCGGCCACAGTGACCAGACTGTCCAAACTGATTCAAACCATCTTGACCATCATTTTCTGTCCTGTTTTTTTTTGGATGAGACTTATAGCATGGCTTATGGCTCCATCATGGCCATTAAATCCTCCAAATTTTCTAGTTTACCAGCTCTGGTTTCCATTGCTTGTAAATACTTTAGCCAAATTGGTGGATATACACAGCCCCTATGTAACTAAACTCAGAGGCAGCAAGACTGGATTTTGTGTGGTTATATAGAGATAACCACATATGTATATCTGTTTTACCAGGTACTGATCAAGGTGATACTTTCCAAATGGAAATGTCACAGGTCGGCTTCAGTGCATATTACTCACAAAAAAAGGTATGTAAGTTTAATTATTTAATGATACAAATAGATGTATATATGTACGCATGTGTGTAAGAAAAGAGAAATAAAAATACAATCACCAATTTTTAGAATTTTTACAAGCAGGATAATATTAAATTGTCCTTTTAATTTTTAATTGAATATATATTAATAATTATGGTTGTGTTATAGTTTGTTTCATGTACTGATTTTAAGAGGTGTTAATACAATGATTTCAGTGATTTCTTAGCAGGAAAAAATTATTTTCTCCATGTTTGTGACAAGCTATATTGTAAAGCTGGTAGGCAGTCACCAACATATAAATAAATCAAGTCTCAAAATAATTTCTCTATAAAGTATAAATTTAATAATATTTGTTTAAAGCGTATTTCACTTAAAAATTAGAACCGAAAAATCAGATATATTTTAATGCTAATCAGTTTGAAGACTATCTTTATCAAATAAATCCTCCTTGTAAAATCTAAATGTGGTTCAATAAGATTTCAACTGAAAATACAAGAAGGTTGTTTCTCATAGCCGTAAAAGATAAATGAAATAATTTTTTATAAGTCCTCTGTATTTGCAAAAATTGAAGTTTTAAATTATGAAGTAGTTGATACTAAGAAATGGCAAAAAAATAAGAAACATATGGGCATTTTTTCAGGAAATTTACACATTCAAGTTTGTTGCAGTTTTCTGTAACAGTATCTCAGTTTAGTGAAGAATTTTGATAACTTGAATAAATAAAATTATGTTTGTTTTCTGTGTACAAGTATAAGATGAAATGTTTCTGTATGAAGTATTCTATAAAATAAGCCATGTTAATTTGAATTTTAGATTTAATTGTTCTCTCAAGAACATCTCCTTAAACTGTGTCTATTTGCATCAGCTTTTGTGTGCTGTCATTGTCACTTTTGTTGTCAGGAAAAGGAGCTTTAGCATTTTTATACAGCTGCATTTGTGTGATCCTTAGTCTTCTGAGGATCATGGGTGCATAAAAGCATGGACTTAGCAAGCCCAACCTCAGCGTGGACAGACTTAGGAAATTATCACAGTGTTTAAATAAACCCATTTTATCATGAGTTGCAGTGCCACGGGAACTAAAGCAGTCCCTTATCCTCTTGCAGTAGAAGGGTGATAATCCCTCTTAGTAGGTCAGTGAAGTCCTGCACATAAGAGCCAACTGAGCAGCTCCAGTCAGCTGCCTGCAGGCTTTAGTGATGTAGGAAATTATGCATGGGATTTTCAGCTCTGCTCACACTTTTTCTAAATCAGGTAGTTCTAAAATGTTGACTTTTATTTTTTAAAGGATGTTCTGCTGCTGGGTGCAGTTGGGGCCTATGACTGGAGTGGAACAGTAATTCAGGAGTCTTCAGACAGAATCACCACCTTTCCAAGCCATGTGTTTGAGAAGATTCTACAGGATAGAAATCATAGCTCATATCTAGGTAAGGGGCTGAAATACAAATCTGGAGATGTATGAAACCTTGATTAAGATATTAAAGAAGTTGGAACGTTTTCCTCTAGGCAGATTTGTGTTAAGAAATTATTTGAGAATGTGAAAAGAATTTTTGGTCAAAAAATTATATTTTACCAGTCAACAGTTCTTTGAATAAAAACTTGACTTTTTTCTTTTTTTTTTCATTGTACTAATATCAAAGTGGTAAGCTGAAAAAAAGCCAACCCAGTCTCTGTCACTGCTGTTGTTATAGCCCAGTTTTCATCTAGGCAGCTTCTCAGCCACTCCTCTTAAGTGAGAATGGGGGAGAGTTGGAAGAGTCAAAGTAAGTGAACTTCTGGGTTGAGATACAGACAGAAAAAATGAAAGTCATACATGCAAGCAAGCAAAACAAGGGTTTATTCACCACTTTCCATGGGCAGGCAGCCATCCCAGGACACACGTACAACTGTGGCTTGGGAAGACGAACACCATCACTCTGAACATCCCCTCCTTCCTCCTTCTTCCTCCAGTTTTGTATGCTGAGCGTGCCACCATAGGGAGTGGGATACCCCTGTGTCATTCCCGGGCAGCTGCCTCTGCTGTGTCCCCTCCCAGCTCCTGTAACCCCTCCCAGCCTCTGCCCTGGTGGGGTGAGGAGAGGAAAGGGCCTTGACACTCTGTGAGCACTGCTCAGCAGAAACTAAAACATCCCTGTGTTATCAACACTGTTTCTAGCATAAATCCAAGTCACAGCTCCACACCAGCTGCTGTGAAGAAAATTAACTGTATTCCAGCCAAAACCAGCATAGTCACAGAGACATAATAAATCATGGGAATTGAAAAGGCTGCCTGGTGAATTATACTGATCATTATGAGTTGCTTCTGTTACAATACTTGAGTGTTCTTCCCCAGTTCAGTGTGAATGAGAAGCTGATTGACTTTCTATTGTTTCATATGTGCTTGCTGTTTTCTTAGCCTTTTCCAGTCCAGTTGATAGATTTTGAATATTGCTACCACTTCATAGAGATTTTCCTTATAATCTCCATATGTATTTTTGACATGTTTTTGTGACCCAATAAAGCCAGTCTGTATTCTCAGTTCATTGAAATGTTTTCTGTAAACCTTCAACATGCTTGCTCTGCTGTTTCATCCCTGAATAATGCTACTAGAATTAAGTGTCTATGACTTTCTTGTTCTTGAAGTTATTTAATATGTTCATTGCAACTAACATACACATTTTCCCCTATGGCTCAGCATTACTTGCATTCAACAAAATTAATAAATCTAAACCCAACCAAATGAGCAGTAGCCCTTTTGCATGTATGATCTCTTCAGACTTTCTCTTACTTCATTTTTTCTTAATAATTTTTAAAAGCTCAAGTAATTTCCTTTCTCTAGGAGGCAGTTTTAGTGTATTTACTTTAATCTTTCTGGAGCAAACAATGTTGTTGCCTTTTCTGTCCCTTTATTTCCTTTCCACTTTCTGTCCCTTTATTTCCTTTCCACTTTCTGTCCTCCAGTTGGAGCTCTCCCTACCAGCTCTGTCTCATCAGCCTGGGGGAGTGTAAGTTAAAGAACTGCTAGAACATCACAGGCTGCTCAATTGGCCCCTGTTCTGCACTGCTCCCATCCACTTCAAATGATTGTATTCTGTATTAATTAGGAAGGTGTGTACTTAACTTGCAGAATAAAATCTTGTTTCATTGCTCATTGAACTTCTTGTCACAAAAGTTGTCTTCACCCTGTGTCTGAACAAAAAGCCTGAATAAGACTGGTGTGATGTAAAGATCAAGGCATAATCCTTTCAGACTATGCTCCTCATATTGTTCTGCAGCTTGCAGATCCGTGTATTCTGTCCAATCACTGGCATTTTGTTATTGAGTTTAACTATAAACTTCATAAAGAATGACTTTATTTTCTTTTTTTTAAATTTGCTGGAAGTAAACCACAGAAATTTGATATACTAATGCTAGATTCATACTGCTAATACATGTTTACATTTTTGCAGGTATTAAACAATGTTTCCTGAAAGCAAATAAATGCTAGAATAATGGTAATGAGGATTAAATGTTCAAAGAAGTTCAATCAACCCTTCAGCTGACAAGCTGTTAATGTAGCCTCTTCTATTCAGACAAATCACTGGTCTGTGGTTTGGTGAGCTGTGGGAAAATGCACTGCAAATTTTGCAAAAGCTAGGTGTTCCTCTCTAGCCTGAAGACTGGTTCAAACATTCATCTTGTATTTCTTTATTTCTTCTTTCCAAGGATAATCTTTGCACATTTTTTCCTGTCTCCTTTACAAGCATGACATTTTTGTGGTCTGCATTCTACTGAATAGTGTAAGCTATTGTCCATGTTATTCTGTAAACCTGCTTCAACTTGATCTGTGTGTCATTGTTCTCTCCAGGAGAATATTGCAAATTTTGTGCATATGTGACAGCATAACTTCCCATCTGGAATCGTCACTCTCTGCAATTAACGTACCAGAGTAACCCATCCTCTGTGCCTTTTTGGATAACCAACTGATAAGTTCTAATTAATGGTCTCTCACATATGTTAAATGTTGGCTTCTATCCCCAGGTTATTCTGTTGCTGTTCTCTCAACTATGAGCTCTGTCTATTTTGTTGCTGGTGCACCAAGATCCAACTACACTGGCAGAGTGGTGGTTTATGATGTTGATAGTGATGGTAATATTGCAATTGTACAGTCACAGAGAGGCGAGCAGGCAAGTATATTTTGGTCATGAATACTGACTTTCAGGAATCTGTTTTTATTGACCCAGAAGTTAATCGCAATTTGTTTTGAAAATTCTTCTCTGTCTCAAAGAATTTAGAATCCACTTGAACTTTTCTCTGCTAGTAGACTATTTCAATGAGGTTAGCCGTAACTCTTAAACAGTATTTTAGGAAGTCATCCAATTAGTGGTAAAAGATAATATACAAATCTAAATAATATATCCTTCTGTCAACAAGTCAAATTGGGAGAGACTTGGTGAACTCTGTTCTGCCTGAGAAGTTATGAAGTAGATGACATCAGAAGACAAATCTGGAAGCTCAGTCTCTTTTCCTCTGTTCCAGAAAGAGGAATTATTTTAGTTGGTTTTGGTATCATCTATAAGGCAAATCTGAGATTAGATCAGAGGTTGGGTAGTTTCATTTGCAATTATAAAAAAAATACACCTCCCAAATCTTACTTTCTGTTGGCATTTGTATTGCTGACTGGTAAAACCATAGCAGTGACTACAGGACAGAAACAGTGAAATATGTGTAAGAATATGATTCTTCCAAGAATGGAGCATGCTACAGAGTAATTTAATTCATCATAGTTCAGTAGTATTGGAATATTACTGCATGTAAGTTTTCTGAATCAGGTGCTAAAACATGATTTGCAAAAAACATATACAGTGACAACCCATTTACTACTGATTTCAGATTGGCTCCTACTTTGGCAGTGTGGTGTGTTCAGTGGATGTCAACAGGGATTCTGTGACAGATGTGCTGCTTGTGGGTGCACCAATGTTTATGAATGACCTGAAGAAGGAAGAAGGGAGAGTATACATGTTTTCCATCACAAAGGTAAAAATGGCTCAAGCCATCACTGCTTAGGGCTACTTTCTTTCAAATCAGATTAGCCACCTATATGCTAAAAGGCCTTTGGCCTCTCTAGCTCCTCAAAGTCAGTATTTAGTGAGTCTTTTCAAAGTGTTAGAAATATTTCAAGTGACTTTTTTTTTTTTTTTTTTTAACTGAGAAACATAGCTTGTGTTTTTTAAGGGCAGGGATGAATGGTGTGAAGCCTTCCTGGTCATAGGGCTGTATGTGGAGGCCTTTCCAGTGCTGAATTACGTGTTCTGCTTTTCAGTAGCAGCTGCAAACTTGCCCCAGAACTGCTTGTGCATGTAATCTGGGAATTAGGCAGCTGGACCAGACCAAAATGGATCAAATGAGCAAGGATGTAGTTAAGCACTATTAGCGGTCAAGGGTCTGGTGCTATCAATGTCTCCCTGGTCCTGGTGTCAGGCAATGTGCTTCATGCTAATATAGCATGGGTTGGCCATATCCCTCAAAAAACCTAGCTCAAGGCTTTTGCTAATTTATTTGCCGTTTGTGTTTGGTGAATGTATTCAATGCCTGACAGTATTCCCAAAGCAGTTCTAAGAAATGCTCTTCTATCAGCTTTCTGCATTGTTTCATAGACTCTGGCACTGGATGGTTACCATAACTCTTGTTGTCCCCTCTGTTCAGTAAAGCTTAGTTGTTTGATGCTTGACTGACAGTGTTTTTTATTCAGACCCGTATTAGGTGTGTTCAGAACATATGTATTAACCATACTGAGCCCTCTGGCATTCTTGAGCAGTCTTTCATTCACTGAATGTCTGCAAAGTAAATTAATATCTGACATCCATCAGAGAAAACAGAAAATGGTCTCTTTATCAGGTAAATTGCATTCAAATAAATAGAGAGGAAGGACCATCCTCCTCAGCAGGACCTCAATCAGAGTATTCTGATGCAACAGGAAACTACCCTGAAACAATTTCAATGTAGATAGAGGAGCTAACAGTTGGCAGCTGACATTAGTTTTTTTGCCTGTGGTATCAGGCAAAGATATGAAAGAAAAGAAAAATGAAAGTTTTCGGGTTTTTTGCTTTTGAAAACCAAATAAATTGCAAGACTATTGTACAGTTTTTAATTGTTGTCAAATATTTGGTTTAAAATTATTTAAATTTTAAACAAGAAAGAATAATGAAAGGTATTTTTAATGTTTTTTTTTAAATAATCTGAATTTGTGGAAGTTGTCCCTGTTGTGCAAGTAATACTTCTCTAGTCATTTTCAATAAATAACTTGGCTATTGTTTCTATGATTTTAAGCACAGTATGATAACTGAGGTTAAAGGTGAGAATGCTATTTGCCAGAGTTGCATTTAATCTAGTGTAAATGGGGTTATTTAACTATGAAGTTCTCCAATCTTTCTTTCTTCATTGGCATTGGAGAGGTCAGGAGTTTACCATTTGGACACATGTTTTTTGCATTAGTTTAGTAAGGAAATTCCAGTTCTGTTTCAAAGAATTATGTCCAGTTACATAATTTCCATTCCCTCTGCATAAAAACCAGTAATCCAAAACTGGAAACTGTATTTTTCAATGTATTGTGAAACTTCAGAACAGTCAGATGAGGACAGAGAGGGCATTTAAGCTTCATACATATGGTTATATTTGCTGTTAGTACTTTGCATAGCATGCTTTGATTTTGCTGTGTGATTCTTGCCAAGACTTTGAGACATAATGCAAACTGAATGGGAAATACAATGGGGAAAGAATTCAATGTTGAACTGTCTGAGGGGAATGTACTGGAAAACAGAAACAAAAAACAATGCACATAGATACTGCTCTTATGTTTAATCTGGTGCAATGATAGCTGTGTTTCTGCTTTTTCTTATTTTTCAATTTTTAAAGAGAATCTTGGATCAACAAGAACTCTTGGAAGGTCCACAGGGGTCAGAAAATGCACGCTTTGGATCAGCAATTGCAGCACTTGCAGACATTGATTTGGATGGCTTTAATGATGTTGTCATAGGTGCACCACTGGAAAACCAAAACTCTGGAGCAATTTACATATATAATGGCTTTCAAAAGACTATACGTACCAAATATTCTCAGGTAAATAACTGTCTTACGTAATGCTGTACTCAATACCTTTAAATCTGCTAGAGGAAAGCTGAAGGTTTTCTGTATTTTAATTGGCTACAAGTCTTAAAGCAGTACTGTTTATTCTCATGGTTTATTTCACATTTTGTTCTTCTCCTTCCTTCAGCTATCACCATATCCAGATTGATGTTGTGGTGCTTGTAACTGAACCACATAGAGCAAAAGGATGTGCAAGATGCTTATTCTGGGTCATTTTTGGTGCTCAAGTGTGAAGTCAGCTAATATCCTAAAAGTGTGTGACACACATTATTTTCAGGTTTTTACAGTTGATGGACAGCAATGAAGATTAGATAAATCCCTGCTCTGCAAATTGCAAATACATAGTATTAAAGGGGAAGTCTTTCACTGGTCTTCATATGTACTGTCATGGTAATGTTATTATCACTTTCCATGCAGATTTTCTGGTTGCAGCAAGTATTTGTTAGAACTTCTATTCAGATTCATATTCTTTGAGTTGCTCAATGTGAGATGGAAAAAGTTTGCAGCTGTAGCTGGCCTATAGCAGTCAGTAAGTTGATCTGCTCCCAAGACAGAAAAATCTAGTCCTTTGTCTGCTCCAACAGAGGAGAAATAAGCATCTGAGAAAACACTCACAAATGCATTTTGTTAAACGATACATTGCATATACAGGGAGTATCAGTGAAAATCTATTAATTAGGCTACTATCTATGGATTTAAGCATGCTTTGGCAAACTCAGTAACCAAACTCTCTTTCCCAGAAAATCTTAGGATCGGATTCTGCTTTTGGACAAAAGCTCCAATTCTTTGGAAGATCAGTAGATGGCCATAGAGACTTAGATGACGATGGCATTACTGACGTTTCGGTTGGTGCTGATGGAAATGTGGTTGTGCTATGGTTGGTATACTCTTTTTTAGAAGGGAAGCAGTTAGTAATCCAGATGCAGCAGTTGAACATGTAGTTAGTTAAACAGGAAAATAAGCAAATTAAAAAGCTCTTCAGCTCCATGTGTTCAGCACTAATGCACTTAGACTGCTTAATCACTGATACCAAAACTAGCTAAAAAAAGAGCATTAGACTAAATCTTTTTAAAGCATTTATCATTAAACGACTGAAAGCCAAGGCAGCACACAGGGCAGAGCCAGGACATGTGGGAGGAAGCCAGGTGGCAGATCCTGCTGGGAGGGACCTGACCGCGAAGGAGAGGGTCAGGAGACATCTGCCTGCCACTGCTATGCAGACAACATGGTCCAGAGGGAAGGGACAGGGACATTCCCATTCCAGAGCACCAGGGAATTGGACTTGATGGAGAGTTTGTAGAAGCAGGTTGTGTACATCAGTAGCCACAGTATAATTCTGATAGCTGAGCCTGAGACAGATGAAACCACGTCTCACACAGCCTGCATGACCTTTACGGCTGATGGGCTGATATGGGGGGAGTGTTGTCCTGCAGGGTAAGGACAGAGAGCAGTAATAGAGAGGTGATACCTAGTTCTGGCAAGAAACACATTTTTAATGGCACATTGCCTTTGACACAGAAGTCGGAGTACTTTCACAAAACATAAAAAGGTTTCACGGAACCCAAATCATCTGCCTGCCTAAGAAGGCTGTGATTTCCACTCCTTGCTTGAGGAGCTAAATTCAAATGCTGTTTCCTTTCCTATCTGTTGCCTGTCTTCATGCCTGAGGCTCCCCATTGTAAGCAAAATATCACTGAATTGCTACTTCTTTCATCATGAAACAAGATAATTAAAAATGAATGGTCAGTTTGGACTTTTGACTGCTGCTGGGAATTTCATTAAAGAAAATTATGTTCCTTGAAGTACCAGCATTTATTTAGATTTGATTAAAGAAGATACTCATTCTTCTTTTGCTCTGACATTTGTGCTGATTAATGCATTTAGTTTTGATTAAAGTGTTTGTTTTTGCACGTAGGGTTCCTTTGAAACTGTTCTTCAAAATCTTGATTAATTACATGAAGGTTGTTTTTCAGAAAAATTAGATTATTAATTAAAATGAAGAATTACCCGTTCTCACCTTCCCAGAAGAGCACTAAAGGAGTGGAAAGTTAATTTGGAAAATAGGCCAGGGGATTCATTCTCTGATGCCTTGAGAGATTGATTAGAGCATTGGGATGAAGACATCAATTAGCCATTAATTTGACTTGAAAATATGTATTATTATTATTACTGTAAGCAACAATGTCAACAAATTCATGTGTACCTAAGGAAAAATAATTTTACCAGTGCCATTGAAAGTTTACATTAGAAACCAAAAAAATTCAATACTAACATTTACAGGTAGTATTATACAACAGCTTCTATGTTACCCAGTGTTCAAAACCTCATGTAACTTTTAAAATATATTTTTCAGGTCAAGAGGCATTGCAAATGTGTCCATAATTGCTTCATTTAAACCTGAGAAAATCAGTCTGCTGAGCAAGAATACGGATATTACTGTCAAAATATGTTTTCAGGCTACATTTAGACCTGCTAAGAAAAATAATCAAGTGGGTAAGAGTATTTCAGTGATTTGTCTTATACTAATTTCTTCAAACGTCCATTATTCCAATGAGTAATGGAAAGTCTAAAGATGCATTAGATTGAATATCAAGAATCACAAAATCAATGTAAAACTTAAGTGCTTGAGATAGTGTTTTTAAGACCTAATTCATCACTGGCTCCTTACTCTTTGAAAAGTGGGGAATTAACAGTATAGAGGAGAGCTGTGTCCTTGTTGTTCAACAATCCCCTGAAGCTGAGTTTTTCCAGCCTTCTGGTTTCAACAACAGACTGCATACTTTTCCTCTTTCTTCAGAAAAAGCAAATCAAATATTTTCTAGAGGCTCAGAGCAGTTGTCAGTGGGAGGAAGCTCTTCTTTTCAGAGGAAAGGGAATATTTCTGTGACCATGGGCTTCCATGGAGTTTTTTAGTTCAGTCTCATAGATAACACCAGTTGGACTGCTTCAGTGCTACATAAAGTGCCTTTAGGAACTCGTGATTTTAAGCTGTAAAATAACAATGAATTTCCACAACATATTAGTCATAAAACACACAGAAGGTGGCAGAAATTATTATGTGATTGAACAGGAGATACAGATTCTTTAAAGTCACCTGAGTTCAGTGATATTTTTGCAAGGCCCCTTTACCCAGAGTAACCCTGGCCCTGCTGACTGGCTTCTTGCCTGAGCTGCAGGCTCAGACATCTGCAGTGGAGGTTGGATTGATTGCCATTTAATGTACTCCTTGCGGATTAAGACCTAAACCTGTTTGACTGCTTTGGAAAAGACAAGAGAAATTATTTTCATTTTGAAACTGCTCTGTGTTTAGCTATGAAAAAATGAAATATTTAGAGTTGTTTGGAAAGCCTGGTTCCTATAATATTGAGCATAGTAATAAGATCATGGGCAACCATGCTCAGTCAAAAATGTACTGTTATTCTTCTTGTAGCTATAAAGTACAATGCAACTTTGGATGCAGATCTGCAGTCCTCCAGAGTGACTTCTAGAGGATTTTTCAAAGAAAATAATGAAAGGTACATGCAGAGGGATCTTGTGGTTCATCATGAAGAGAATTGTGTTCATGATGTCTTCAGTGTGCAAGTAAGTGCCATTGCAAGTAGTCCTGCATAACAAAAGTGATCAGAGGAAGACATGGATTAATTTTTTGCCTGTAATGAGAATTTCATGCATGATGTACTGAATTATTTTCCAAATCCCCCCAGCTGAAAAATACTTAAAATACTATGATTTCATAGAAACTAATAACTGTCACATTCAGTACAGATTGTTAGCATAGGAAAGAGGGTTCTTAATCATGTTATTCAGCTTTGGTGTAATATAGTGTCTGTGGTCTATAGTTTAAATAGATTTTAATTTCTCTCTGAGTAGACTCTTCTGTAAGAACTAAGATATACATGCAAATGTTTTTTTCAAATTAGCACTCAGGCAGATTTTGGGTACATTCTAACCCCTGGTACTCACCCAGGAATTAAAAAAAAAAAAAAGGCAGGTCTCCGTTTTTCTCTAGAACCAATGACTGAGCACAGCCCTGAGGCTTGCCTTAAGCCCTGTTGCATGATGATAGGTCAGGTAGAGGACTTCAGTCCCTGCTCTGGTATGCAGTGACCTATTGATCACTTTTAGTGCCATGTGGATCAGTGAGCCTTCTAGCCAGAGGGTACTGAGAAAAAGAGGAAACATGGCATTTACTGCGTTTTAGTGTCACTCAGTCCCAGATACTCTTTGTAATGGCAAGGCAGAGTGGAATAGGAATTTGACTTCTGCAGCTAGATGAGAATGAATGTTACCTGGTGATGGCTTTGAGGACCAGCTCCTACAGCTGCAGACAATCTGCATGTTCCTTAGCCCTGGTAGTTACTGTGATGTGTACAGTCTCCAGGAATCCGAGAAAAATCAGTTTTATCATGGAAATTGCTCTGAAAACTTTAATCTAGAGGCACCCACAACTAGTTAATCTCACAAATTTATTTTTTTTAAGAAATGAAGCTTTGAAATGTTGCTTCTCCTTGTTTAGGGCAAATATGATTTTACTGGACATTCTCAGTTTACAATAGAAATTACCAATTTTACCCTGTTTTCTGTGCTGGCAGCCATCATCTGAACTATGTGTTTTACAGGAGCCTTCAGATGCAGTGAATTCACTTAGCTTGCGCATTGACATTGGCCTTGCAAATCCTGGCTCCAGCCCTGTCCTGGACATATCTTCTCCAGCATCTGTGGCCTATAGTGTAAGTATGCAGATTTGCTATTCAGAAATGCATGGCCATACACATCCATGATGTGTGGCTTCCACAAACACCCAGGAGATACATGCAAGTGAAAACTTGTGCTCCATGTAAGTCACATGGAGGGGTGTCCCCTTTTGTACCTTTTCCTGTATTGCATGAGCTTGCTCTCACACACATGCACACCAGCATAACAAGCATGTTAGTTCAGCCATGTCACTGTTGATGTGAACTTCTAGTTGATGGCAAAGATGAATTCTTTCAGTTTATTCTACAGTAAAAAGGTACATAAAAGAGAGATGGAACTAATTTGACTACATCAGCTTTGTTGTCATGAAAGAGTAATCTGTTCTTGGATCTGTTGACATATAGCAACGCATTATTTAGTTCACTCGTTCACTTGTCAAGATTTTTAATGTCCTTCAGAGGGATTTTCTTATCTGCAAATCAAGAATGTGTTTCAGCTTGAAGGTGTTTGCACTCTAGTGTCTTCAGATAATGTTAAAGGTGGAGCCCAGTCATTCAGGAAATGTTTTTGTTCTTCCCAGATTCCTTTTATTAAAGACTGTGGTGAAGATGAACTTTGTATCTGTGATCTTGTCCTGAATGTTCAGCGGAAGGCAGATGACGGGTAAGAGCTGAATCAGTGAAACTGTTAGGGTCCAGTGTTTTCACCAGTTGGTTTGTCTGTAGGCTTTGGATGGATTTCTAGAGGAGAATGCCTTTCTAGTTCAACATCTGCCTAGAAACAGCACTGATAAAAAAAGCAATGGCATTTTAATCTAAATTTAATCAAGGAAAAAGAGGTAGGATAGGAACACAAACATAGAAGCAGGACTCTTGTCAGCTTAGACTAACCCAAGTTTTGGTGCCTTAGAGATGATGACATAGTGAGTATTTGGACAAATTGTGTCTGACTGGCTGCTGTTGGGAAAGGGAGCACAATGGGACAGCAGCAGCAGCTGCACCAGCTGTCTTCATCCCTCCTACAGGGAGCAGCAGGGATCCTGAAGTAGCTGTGCCAGTGGGGAGCTGTGGTCAGCTATTTGGGCAGCACATATTCTAAGTCCATGTCAGATAAATGCATACATGTATATCACAGAGATAAGGCTGCCCCTGTATGCTGTCCGCTCTGTCCACCTTCCCACCGGGGTAGACCCCTGGAAAATTCAGCAAAATCACTTTCAACATGTAATCAAAGTCCCGCACTTTCGGAAGACAGTAATTCTATCTGGTTTTAGGAAACATCATCACAGAATTTCTTATGCCAAGGGGTTTAGAAAGCAGAGCGTTTAAGTGTGTACAATGTAGGAAATGTCTTGCTGTGCTTGTTATTTGGTGTTGGCTTCAGGCAACACATTTTCCTGATCCACAGCTGTTCTAGTACCTCTATTTACAACAATGGATTTTATTTTTCAACAGCAAACAACAGTTTATTGTCAGCAGCAAAAACAGAAGACTAACGTTCAATGTGAAATTGAGAAATAAAAAGGAAAATGCATATAACACCAGAATCCAGGCTACATTTTCAGACAACTTGTTTTTTGCTTCATCTTCTTTACCGGTACGTGATACCCAAATTCACTGTTTCTGTTATTACCCCTGATTTTTGAGGTTCTGAGAGAATTTTTTTTTTCCTTTCTAGCAGTGCCTATTCCAGAAAGGAACGTGTATACAAAACTCTCTCACAGTTTGTTTTCTTGGATACCAAAATTATTCCCCCAACATACCAGTTTATTTAGGTCAAGGAGAGGTATTTCCAACTCAGCAAAAAAGCTGGCAACTTGTCGAGTTTGACCTCACCTCAGACATCTTTTCCTCACTTTAGGCCTTGGCACCCACATCTTCATCTTAACTCAGCAACATGCCTGAAGCAGTTGCTGTGCCACAGGGAATTTGTATTTGATAAATCAGACATGCAGCATTGATGATGAATCCTAAAAGCACAGACTTTGGATCTAGAAATAGTGTTACTGCCAAGGCCATGTGTTCCAAGCTAGACAGTTAATCAGATTGACATGATTGCTATACCAAAAGCTCTTCTTCCAACAAATTTTGTCTTAGAGAAGGGGAAAGACAGGAATTATGCATACTATTTTGGGGAATTCACTATATCTATAATTTAAATTGTTGCTCCCAATTTACGAATGATGAAATGCAGATTTCAGTGCTTGGCTTATATGGTAAGGCTCCTACTGGAGAGGTGCATGATAATCCTGGGGGTGAAATCCAGAGCAATCCCTGTACTGAAGGGAGAGGAAGGATAGCATTCATTCCTGCCCAAGAGCAGCATTATTCTAAACAATGAATTGGCAAAAGTACTGCACAGAGCTCTGGGGGTTCCCCTCTACCTCCCCATCCTGTTGTGCAGCAAGATTGTTCATTTCACTCCTGCCAAAAGACCACACTGGAGCTAGAATTTTCTTTTGCTTAAAAAGCCCTTTTGCTTAGAAGCACTTCAGCCTGCAAGTGAAATTTGGACAAAAATGTGCCTGCTTCAAGGCAGGAAGAAAAACATAAACTGAGTATGTATGGGTCTTTTGTGGGGGGTTTGTTTTGAGGGTGTTTTTTATAGCACAATTCATGAATGGTAAATGTCTACTAGGAATGTTTTTTACAAAAGACAGTACTTTTTAATAAATTCTCCAAGGGCTAATAACTGGCTCTGCTCTGTGATTTTGTCTTTGAATCAAGGATGATGACCAGTATTCTGCAAAGTAATAAACAAACTATTATGTATGGCAGATTTTCCTACACAAAGTTTGATTTCTGTAGGAATTCCTCTTTGCACAAAAAATTCTACAGTGAAAATACTTAGCCAGGTCTAAAATTGTGTAAATATCTCTGCAAAAGTTCTGTGAAAATTCTGTAAAAAGGGACTGTAAAAGGTAATTCTGCAGCTGACCTGTCCTCTCTGTCCTGTATTCCTTCTTCCAAGCTCGGCACAAAGTTCTAACAAGATGATTACAACTGACAAGAAATTGAGTGGGAATGGTCCTTGTCCCACGTTTCTTGTGATTTCCTCCTGGCCCTGCCTATGCCCCACTCATCTGCTGCATTTCTAGGATATACTGCCATAAAACCTATCTTCACTTCTCCTTAGTATAGTACATATGCTGTTGAAGGTACACACCTCTCTGCCTTATGAAAACCTGACATTAAGATGGTGTTTCTGTCTGTTTTCTCTGCAGAGTGATGGGACTGAAGTCTCATGTCAAACAGGAGCAGCACAAAGTACAGTCATTTGCCAAATAAGCTATCCAGTTTTCAGAACAGGACAACAGGTACAGTTAGCATGTTCAAGTAACCTTGAGTGATACCCAAAACCTTTTCTGCTGGTGTTTTTCCCTAACTCTGTGTTTATTGCTGATAAGAGTTTCTTAGATTTCACAACAGAGGCATTAAAAGAAGCAAGCTAGGGTTAAAATTTGTTACTCTATGCCAGATTAGAGGAAAAAAGGCTCTCAAAGCTCATTTGTCACAACTCACAGCTTCCAAATGCTGCTGCAGTTATGTAACTGCATAACTGTGAAGAGTGAAAGCTGGGGGCAGAGAAACATAGAGCATCATGTGGCTCCCAAGAACTGAGCACAATTCCCATCAAATCCTTCCTGCAGTGTGAACCTGGGGTAACTCCCTCACCTGCTCCATGAATCTCATCTCTCCAAGAAAGCAGTATTGTTTTTGGGAGGAGATGAGAGGCTCACACAGCCCTAAGATGAATTGTATATATTTTTTTTTTCATATTCACCATAAACCTCAGGATATCCACAATTTTATGGAATTTCTCATTCCTCAAGGGCAGAGCAGAAAGGGCAGGGTTCTAGTCTCTAACACAGCTAGAGCAGTAAGAAACTTGCTAGAAAGAGCAAAACCATGGTATTTTGTGGTGGAACATGTAGAATAATAATAAAAACTTATATATAAAAAGTTTATTTTGTTCTGAATGTTAATGGAATTGCTTAAAGTGGATCTGCTGGAACAAATGGAAGAAAAGAGTGAATACAAAGTTTGTGTCAATGCTAGGGTTTAAAACACAGGAATTGTGAACACCTTTTGTTGCAGCTTGTAGCTAGTTGTACAAAGTTTTAAAATGCAAATAACTCATGCTTATGTAAGAATGCCAACTCGAAGGGAAATGTAAGAACAAATAAATTCTGAGTATTAAGAAATTACTGAAATATTACACAGAAATCAGAGTTCAGATACAGAGGGTAGTTCTAGATTGTTGCACACATGAATAATGACTTTTGGGAAGACATTGGTGGTTGTACCAACTCATTTACTATGTGTTCCTTGTCTCTTCCATAGGTATCCTTTGATATTAGCTTTGATTTTAACCTTAAAAATCTTCAGAATGTGGCAGTTCTAAGTTTTCATGCATGGAGGTAAAGTACACAATGATACAAAAGCAAGTTAGGCATTAAAAGCTTATTTGTGTAAAACAGTATTATTACACCTGACTCAAATGTGTTTTGATGAACAGTGAAAGTAAGGAACAGCAAGACTCGGATAACCAGGTCACCCTATCAATTCCTTTGCGATATGATGCAGAAATTCACTTCACAAGGTATGCTGAATTATGTAAACAGACACTGTCATTTTGCCAAGCTACTTGAAGTAACAGTCTTGAAAGGCCACTAAAATATAGTGAAGCTTTGCTTTTGTTTTAGAAGTCATAAGAAATTCCCTCTTCACCTGTAGTAGGAGATTTGTCTGTCCTTCCAACCAAACTTATATGTAAAGAATTACAAAAGCTGTGGACCCATGTTTACCTCTCAACAGTTGCTACAGATGCTCCTGTGAACAGAAGTGATAAAAAGGCCAAACAGTGCATGTGGTCTTGATAATATAAATAGTACAATATTGCATAATAACATTGGGCTTCTTGGCTCAAGTGTAATGACATGGAATCAAATCTGGAGTTACAGTGATACAAAAAAAACTATCAAAAGGAAAGATATGCCCCATTTAAACTTTCAGAAAAAAAGGAAAAAAAAAAAAAAAAAGGAAAAATAAATTATGGACATATCTGCTGAACCTGGAGCAAGAATATGAACTTTTTAGCAGTTTGAGGTAATGAATTGAACTAAAACCTGAAGTGCACCTAACAGATTCTCCCTTGCTGCAGCAGCACTGGCATTGGGAGCAGATACCCTGCTTTGCCATGCACCTATCCAGGTTGTGGCTCAAACCCACCCCCTGCCTTGGTGCCAGCCCTTTCTTCTGCATGTAGAAGGCAAGTCAGGGCTGTTGCAAGAGGGATCCTTTACTCTAGGAAGGGTGGTTTGTAAGGAAAGGCAGCTGAGCAGCAGGGGGAGAAAGACCAACAAAAAACCTTTTAAGACCTTTTATTTTCATATAGTGCTCTTGAAAGTTCTTACCTTGAGCCTTGGAAACGCTTAGTGATTTGGTATGCTCTCAGACAGTAATTAGTCTGTTACTGTTCCAAACAAAAATTATTTCAGTTACAGTTTAACTTAGATTACAGCTGAAACAAAAATACATTGGTGTCACTCTTGGATCAAGATAGAGTATTTGAGTTTTCATCAAAGAAAAGATTTATTTATCTTTCCCAAACACTGAATTTCTAGGATCAACATGTAATTACACTTAATGCATTTGGTCACCAATTCTTGAAAAGGGCTTTTGCATTCCAAAGTGTTCAATTTTTATTAGTAAATACAAATAGATATTTTAAAAAACCCAGTAGATATTAAGAGAATTACAGAAATTTGAAAATGAGAGAGCTGCTTCAAAATGCACAGCAACAATGGATCCAGGAAATTAATATTCAGAAATCACCACAGCTACAAGAACTGTTGGGTGCTGTGTAGGATGAGCTGAAATAGGGACCACAGTACATGAAATTAGTGTTATAACCTTTGCAGAAGCAGTTTCAGAATATCAAAGGCCCTGCATCATGACTAGGTACACCAGTCCTGGAGTCATGCAGAATTTCTGAGATTATTTTAAATGCAGAGAAGCGTTTGAGTCAATGGTGCAAGTTCTTTTGGCTCCTTGAGAAAGTTGCATGATACCTCTCCAGAAGCAGCAGAGACTGCAGGAGCATCTGTACAGGGGATAGGTTCTTAGGAAATTCAGGTGGTGCAAATTTGAAACAGCAGGTTTAATTAGCTGAGAAATATGAACTAAAATGAAATGCTTCAGAAGAAGTGATGAATGGAGTCTATAAAAGTTATTCAAGGGAAAACAAGGGTTTGAATTCAGCCACATCTCCTGAATGTGAGAAAATTCTATTTCATATGCACATCAAGGAATGAAGGAATACCTACTGCTAGAAAATGGTTAGTTGTTCTTGGAGATAATAAATTTAAAAGAATTAAATGAAATGCATATTAATCCATGGCATAACTTGGCTTAGGAAGTATTTACCTGGAATTAGCTCCTTCCTGAGGCAAGTAATGCAGCCAAGACTCCTTAAAATACAAGGGTTGAGAAGAAAAGTGTTGTTTTGCTGAAGTGAGGTTTTTCTAGGGATAATTTCCTGAGTTTCTAGAAGATGTAGCAATATGTCTTATCAGAGACTTCTGAAAGAATAAGGAAGCTGATATTGTGCATCTTGGAAGGACTGGAGTTTTCAGCAGTAAGGAAACAGAAAATATGTCATGTGTTTTTTCCTTGGAGTCCTTGTGAACAAGCCCTTCAAGGAAAGGGCCCATGGGAGATCAAAAAGGATCCACAGAGCAGAATAGAGGACCACAACTGATCAGGAAGCACATCTGTGAGACTCCACACTGTCTTGGGCTGCACCACACACATTAAATTGGGAGTGTATGCACAGATGTTACCCAGATTAAACAGGGAGAGCAGTAAAGATTATAGACTCCTTGTGTAAGAGGAACAGAACTAATGTAGAGCTGTAATTACCCCTTATTTCTTGTTAACTCACTCACCAGCTTGCTTGCTTTTTGACTGCTCAAATTAGCCTTCTAATGAAAGCTAATGATGAAAAGCAGACAGTTCTGGGATGGTTTATCAGAGGAGCTGCTCACAGGTAGAAGGCAGTGGGTGTGATGCACAGGAATGTTTTCCTTGCCTTTGAGTGTGGTTCCAACTGAGCTCCTTAAGCACCCACAGGTCCTTGCACTATGTCCTTCCATCACATACCTGCCATTCCATGCTACAGTGGGCTGAAACCACCCTTATGTTACTTTGGAAATTCTGGATTTTAAACCACATAATTACTAAAGAAAGTGACTCAAAGAGGGCTGTGAGGGCTATGGGATAGTACATAAGCAGTGTGATGCCTGTGTTTCCACACCCAACCAGTTACAGAAATACCAAGGCAGAGAGCCAGGAAGGCCCTTTTTGAAGAAAAAGATGACTGCAAGTGTGAGCACTGCAGATTGTGCACAGAGGAGGAGTTTGCAATATGATCCTGAAACAATGCAGGGTCTACAAGCCTGAGACAGCCTGTACCCTGTACAACCCTCTTGTCTTAATTTCATGTTTATTCCAGCTCTGGGCTTCAGTATACCATTTTCTTAACCAACTTTGTAAAATTCAGACAACAATCTGACTAACTAACTTTTTCTCTGCCTGTACTTCTGACCTGTTTCACAAAGGCATATCCAGTAATATATGTTTTCAAAGCAGCTGCCAAATTAAAATGTATTGTTTTATGGTTGTTAACCAGGCTCGCCAACATCAACTTTTATGAAGTATACTCTGGTCATAACATTCCTTCCACTGTGAATAATTTTGAAGATATTGGACCCACGTTCAACTTCTCAGTTAAGGTTAGTAAGTCTGTTTTGTTCTGGTCCAAGAAGTTGCCTTAGCTTCTTCTGTAGCCTGCTCCCAAAACCTAGTTAAAAAATCCCACTCCTGCTTACATTGTCTGATTTTGAGGCTTTTGAATAGGTCAAGTAAGAAAATAAATTTGCAAATAGCGTAAGTGCTTGGAGTCTTCATAAGGTTAAGGATGACATTTGCACAAGTAGAATGGGGGAGGGATTGGTCCTGGACTGTGTACATATTTAGAAGATGGTTAATGCTTAACTGTAGGCCAACTTAGACTGTTTTTTTCACAGAGTCTCCTGACAACTTGATTAAGAAAAACAAGTCTTTGCAGGCTTGAACTTTGAAACTTGAAGTTTGGCAAGGGTTAAGGGCTCAAACCTGATGGAAGAACTAGCCAAATCATAGTGCTTATTACATAACAGAAAAAACTTAGATCCAAATATGCAACGTGGAAGAACCTTAAATTATGTTCCATTTCCATTCCTGTAACTGCTACTCCAAAGGACTAAAAAGGCCTGTTGGCTGTGGCAGAGTATTTGCTTTTCAAAACATATTTCATGCAGTTAATATGAGCTTTGTTAAGAAAGCAGACAGGAACCTGGAGTTATACAGTATACTTTCTGCTTTACTGTTCACAAAATTACTACCCCAGTGTCTCAAATTAAAAAAAAAAAAAAATTGATATAAAAGGAGTCCAGTTCTTCCATACTCATCCATTATTTCTAATTTTCTTGCTGTATCAAATAATTTATGCATAGCTACCTGAATTAACTCTTGGGTTTTTTGCTTTGCAGGTAACAACAGGAAGCATTCCAGTAAAGAGGGCATCTGTAACAATCAATCTTCCAGAACTGACCAGCAAAGGCAACCCACTGATGTACCTAACTGCAGTCACAGCAGATGAGGTATACAACTGAACTGTGTTTTGGGGGTTTATCAGTACTAGGAACATCAGTTGTCTCCCCAATATTATGGTTTAGCTTAAGAGAATCCATGCTCTTTCTCCTTGTCCCTTCCTCTTAAAGGGGGGACCACAATGCCAGCCCTACACTAGCCTGTTACTTGGCAGATGTGAGTATCTGGATCTCTTCAATTAGGTCTTTCTCCAAGTTCCTGTGGAAGTTACAGTAAAATTGAAAATTTTAGATGTGGAAAAACCCTTCAGGTCAATCTAGAGAAAAAAAAAAAAGTGTCATAAGAACTATTTACTTCTGACCAAACCCACATACTCTTAGTTTCCTAAAGAATTTAGTGTTCACAGTGCAGCCTTTATAAGCCACCATCTAATCCCAGAAATACATATTATTGTTATGAGTATAAACTCCCAAGTAGCATGTCATCTAGTCTCATTCCTGTCATCTTTCCTAGGCCAGAGGTGTCACTTGTGATGCTCAAATAAATCCACTGCAAATAGGGAAAAGACCTTATTCTCCATCCTTCACGAAAGAGAACTTCAGAGCTTCCAAAGAGCTGGTGAGTAAAACCCAGGGCTGCAGTAAGCAGGTCCTTCTGAGCTGAGGGAAGCAGAGCTGACCTGAGTCCATTGCTGTACTTGTGAGGAAAGATGTGATGGGGTGGCATTCCTTATTTACAGAGCAGGAGCTTAGCCTGTGGATGTTCTCACAGATACCACATCTGCTTTAGCACAGTCTGTAAGCACTTAATTTGTATGCACAGAATGGCAAAGGCAAGGGCAAAATGTCTGGGTGTTGCAAGAATATTTTTAAAAGTGTATTTTTAATGCATGCTGTTGCCTCTTTTCGGTGTTTCCTCTGGAAGAACTGTAAGAACACGAAGTGCAGTACCATCACATGCAAACTAGAAGACATTACACTGAAGGGAGAGTATTTTGTGAACGTGTCCACCCAAATCTGGAACGGAACATTTGCTGCTGTGAGTATCACTTGCACCTTTATGGAGAATCCAATACTGAAGTATTTTCAAACTCCAGATATTTGTCAAAGTTCGGTACAGAGACCTTACAGGCTAGAAAGACCTTCCTTTATTTTATATTGGTTTGTGTTTTTCAAGATTGAAAACTTGAACCTAAAAGTAGTGAGGCTGCATAATGGAGCTGATAAAACTTCAGTCCAGCACAGAATCCAAGAAAATGCTGTGATACTGCAACCTTCACAGCTGAATAAAACATTTTCTACGTCTGTTAGATTCATTCTAGAGGAACTACAGTTTCCACAAAACTCATCATAGGACAGCAGAGCACAGTATCATCATAGCCTGTAAAATAATCATGCTTTTAGCTTTTGAATGTCACAGCCTACATCGTGATCATTTAAAATCATATCAAAATACCAAAACCCTGTAAGTGCTGCCAGTTTTATTTGATATGGAAAGTGAGCAAAACATCTTTCATTGATTTTTTTGAGAGTAGAGTAGGTATCAAAGAAATAGTCCTTGCTTAGAGACCTATAGGATGCTTAAAATATCCATCAATATCTCAGCCTATTTTCAATCCCCATGTATCCTCCAGGATGTAACTCATCATGAATTACCAGACTTTTGAAGTTAGACTGTGTTTGCTTCTTAGCTAGGCAACCAACCAAATGATCTTGGAGTCCTGGGTTTGCCTGACGCAGTCTCCTTAGTGTGTCTGGTGATTCTTGTGGCAGGTATTGACATTTAACAGCAGGGCTGTTGTCAGTTCCAGCATTCAGCTCTTAAAAGGAAAAAGGTCAGGTTGATATTGTTAAATGTGTTATGGAAGTGTGAGACAAAAAGCATCTGTCTGTCTTTAGAGTTTGTATTTTCCTAATCAGCTGGGTCAAGACCGTTTGTTAGTGCTGTTAGGTATGCAGAAGGTGGAGACCTGGACAAAAGGTTACTACCCTCACAAAAAAAAGTGACTGGGAATGGCTTGTTTACCATCACTGGCTGTTGGGAAGGAAAGTTCATATGTCACAGTTCTCCTCGAATCTCCCATTTTGTAATTTTCTATTTGATTGTCCAAATTCAGCATAAATAATCTTGCAAGTACTCACTCAATCATGCACATCATCGGCCTTTTTATTTAGTGGCAATTAGCCATTGTCCAAGAAGGGGATAGCAGGTTTGCCAGTACCTGCTAAGCAAAGAAAAGATGTGTTTAGGATTTGAAGTGCTTTCAGTAGTGCTCAGGGGTGTTTCTAAACTTTTAGGTGTGCAGGACACACCACTTGGGCTGATGGCCACAGTGCAGGGATGCAGTAGCTGACTCTGCAGAGACAGTTTGGTGTGTTGGCCACTGCAGACCCACAGCTGCCCTTGGTACCTGGCCCTACCACAGAGAAACGGCTGAGGAGGCAAAATGACAGAGCAGGCATTGCCTTTGGTTCAGCTGGAGAGTGGCCCTGTGCTCCTGTGAACCTGAGGGCATTCCTTGTGGTGCTATAAAAGAGCAGCAGTGAACTGTCAATGTCTATGCAGTCGTGCACCTCTCCTCCCAGTACATCCACAGAGGGAAATGGGGTCTGGCACAAGGTCCCTTTTCAAACAGGAATTGGCTTAACTTTTTTGTCATCCTCTCTAAGCTGAGAGAGCTATGTCAGAATTTGAGACGTGGAGAGGAACGCATAGTGAAAGGAAAAAATAAATGGGGAAAAACAGAAGCACTGGATAGAAGTGAGAACGGGGGGAAGTAAAAGAACATCCAGTTTCCATTTCTTTCAAAGGCCAGACATATATTCCCAGCTGTCTTTTGTTGCTGTGTCTCCTTTTCTCACTGCTATTTTCCCCTATCTCTTCCCTGCTAGCAGCAGTTACAGCTTTAAAAAAACTTTGAAAAGGGTTACATAAATAATTCCTTCTGTTTTGCTTGAACTGTACATTAAAGAAAAAGAAAAACCAGTTCCTCAATGTCATTGCTAAGTGGATTACTGTTATATTATTACTTTGATTGACCTGTTGGCTGGGGAAAAATATAAAAATTATTTTAATTTTCTTAATACTATGTTTTTCTTTTCTGGCTGTAAAGTCTTCATTTCAATGCAATAGAATAATTTTAGGATATCTACATTTTAATTGAATTGCCCTATAACAGAGCTTTACAGTTGTTTTTATCTTCTCTTTCAGTTAATTTTCCAGACATTACAACTCTCTGCAGAAGCAAAAATTGATATGCATAACCCTGAGTTATTTATAATTGGAGAGAATACCCTAACTGTAAGTAATAGTTAATTATATTTTTTCAACTTCTCTGACTGTATTAAAGTGATAGTATTTAATTTTCAATGTCCTTTAGGAGTACATAGCAACTTGATTATGTTGAACTAATGTATCCTTCTGACTATATACAACTCCCTTAAGTTATTAAAATGTTTTCATTTCAGCCCACTGCTATATAAACCAGACATAGTTAAACCTATAGGTCTCAAATAAATTGTAGAATTCTGAGAAAAAGTCAGTTAGAAATTTCTGAAATTCGGATAGCTTTCTGTTCATGAAAAGATCAAAATTTGGACTTCTTCCTGCAATGGGATTAATTGTTATAGATAAATGAGCTCTGGGAAACATTCACAAATCTGATTTATAGTCCTACTTACTTCTATAAGAGTATGGCTTGATGTTTCTACACAAATGTTTGGCAAAGATCTCCAGAAAATAATCTCATTTGTAAAGGAATGTGGAATATTTTTAGCATTTGGAATAGCTGTCATATGGACAATGCGGACACAGCTAATCTCAAGAGAAGTCTCCATACCACTGCTTTATTAGTACAAAATTCTTCTTCCAAGCTTTCTGTTCGCCATATACAAACATAAAAAACACTGGAAGAATATTCTGTTAGTCTGTCTTGAGAGGAACACCCTTTCATTTGCAGTACTAATTTCAGATTTATTTTTACAGGACTTAATAGCCTGTTTTATCTACAAAATAACCAAGGCCATTGAAGAGCAAAATGCAAATTAGTAAATGAGACAAATACCTGTAAGAATGTGCAGCATAGCTCATTCACAGGCAATAGAGGATTCAACTAAATGTATACAAAAGCAGTTACAGATTGATCTCTCTCACTGTGTGATACAAGTATCTAATACCATTTTTAATCATTGGTTTCTCATGGATCACTCTATTTCTTGTGAAGAATCTCTAAATAAGCCATTTTGTAATTGGGAAAACCTCCAGTACCTGAAGAACAAAGGAAGTATGTTTTTGCAGAAAAATTACATGCCAGTATTTGAAGAATTCTGAGAGCTTCTCAGAATTCTGAGTTTGGCATGGTATTACTTCTATTAGGAGATGAAACTCATTACTATACAATGAAAATATTGCAGGTAATTGCACAGACTTTTTAGGTAACACATAAACCATGTCTTAATAAGTATTTTTCCACATTTGAAGCATGGTACTGCCAAATCTACGTTGCCAGAAGTTCTGTCGGCAATTTCAGAAGAATTAGAATTTAATTATTCAAATGATAGTTGGCAAATTACATAATTTGTTAATTCCTCCCCCAGACTTTGACACATGTGCAGCTGGGACTTTTACACCTTTGAGGCAGTAGCTGAACAGACCCTGACAGTTACCCACAGGGTTCCTAGGAAACAAAGTGGCTTTTGATGACTTACAGTCTGATCCTTACTCAATGACCTATTGTCCTGTGAGAAGTCTTGGTATATGTGGAGGTACATTCTCCCTAGAGCAGACAGTTTGACACTTGGAGTCAGTATCCTTACTTCTTGTCAGGCCAATAGGATAGGCACCCAGTCTGCCTCCACACTTTCCTGCGAAAGGGACAGTGCAGAAGCAAACAGAGCTTATTTCCCTACTTACCCTGGTAATTTAGGTGGATGTGGGAGGATTCATCTAATTTAATATCTGCATTAGTCATCCACATTCTATAAACCCTAGTCCCTGGAAAGAACAGGTATTTCTGAAATGCAGGTCATCTCATCCTAAAGATGATCCTGAAAATAACTAAGGTGAATTAGGCTCTCAAAAAAGCCTATCCTCCTTTGGGAGTCAAGGAACTGTGTGGTAGATATAACACCAGATGAGTTGAATCCCAGTCTCATGGTGTATTATTGACCACAGTTTAACTTCAGGAAAGATAATTTGATCTTAGGTATCAATTTTCCTTTCCAATAGTGACACTTCACTGTTAATCTAATGCAGAAAGCATTACTAGGCAAACTGCATATAGGAAATTGGCTTTTTACATTGGATTAACTGGCTTGTTGTTTTGCCAAATAAATGAATATTGCCTTGTGATGCTATGTGGGGAAGCTTAGGTATTTTTACGTAAAAGCTTTCACATTTTTTCCAAGTTGGAAAGGACTGCCAGCTGGAGGCCAGAATGTTAACCTGCTAGAATCATCATTATAGCCATTCAGTTAGAAAATACACAAAGCCATCCCATCTTGGTGAAATGAATACACATAACCACACCTAGGACAACAGTGGAGCCTTCCAACAGAAATTATTTAAATCACTAAAATGTCAGTTCAGTGCAAGTTTCCCAGAAAGCTTAAGATTAAATTACTCCAGACAAATGCACTGAAGAACCACCCTGAGAAAATAAACCAGTGTGACTTGTTTTATCATGTTTCAGGAAGGAAAAAAACTTTAAGCTAACTGCATGTCGTTCCAAGGTTAATCCAAAAATTTGACAGTTCATAAATATTACAGCAATATCTCCCTAAGAAACGCCATTATATGTAGTTATATATTTGGTTATACCTAAGCCAGCTAGATAGGGTATCATCTGAGAACTAACTTCCTGACACTGTATGCTCTTCTGGGAGCTCTCTGGTATTACTTATGGATCAGGAAATGTAGGTGTGCTAGAGGTGCTCCTGTTTGACCCATATATCTTGCAGATAATTGATGCAGTTGACCCAGGAGAACACAGATCACCATGAGATCTGTCAAGCCATTAGTAGTTTCACAGAAGGTAGGAACAGCAGGCAAAGGAGACTGAGGTGCCTGCCCAGCAGGAGGACTAGAACTTCAGTAGATGTGATAGTGTCTGGCCTCAGTGATTAGTACTGCCTCCTACAGATGCCCAGCACAGCTAAGGGTCTCTGACAATGATTGGTACAAAGTAGTGCTTCTCCAGCAGTCTGATTTTGGGCAGTACAGCAAGTTATTTCCCACCTTCATGTAAACATGGCTGGTTTGCACAGTGATGGAGTGTGGAGCCTCTGAAAAGCCTCCTGTTGATGGAGAGGCAGCTGGCAGGAGAGATTGGTTCTCTGCCTGTTAGGCATAGCCTAGAGTGCTGAGGGCCTTTAGTCCTTAGCTGGCATTTCTGTGCCACAGTGCAACCAGGCACCCATGGACACCAGTGAAAGAGCTCTAATTGCTCAGTGTGTTCCAGTCATTGATCCTGGAATATGTGCAGTCCAGGCATTCTTGATCTTTGGTTTACAAATCCTACCTTATTTGCAGTTAACATTAACCCCTGAGACACAATCTCTCTGCTTTCAGATCCCAGTTACAATAATGAAGCCGGATGAGAAAGCTGAGGTACCAGTAGGTGTTGTGATTGGCAGCATATTGGCTGGACTCCTCTTGCTGTTGGTACTGGTTGCTGTTTTGTGGAAAGTAAGTAGATACTTATACTCTTAAAACCAGAAAGGGATAAATATATTTGGGTACTTTTTTTGGAATCTCTGTTCTCTAGCGTGAGACAAAACCACATCTACGGTTTGGTGGTATAAATAACACTGCATTGGCATTACACCCTTGACATATTTTAAAAGGGTTTATGAAATGGGTCCTCATAGAAACTGGCAACATGAAGATGATAAATGAGCTGCCAATCATTCAAAATAAGGGCTGTGGCATTTACTTTCTTCCTTTTGACACTGTCATAATATCCCAGGGATATTCCCAGTGGAGAAGGGTGGGGATTACAAACAAGGTGGGAGACGATATATATTGAACAGACAAAAGAACAAACAAAAGGGCAAGGGCAAAAAGTAAATTACATAGAAAAAGGGGAAAAATTTTCTGTGTGCCAGGGCATTGAAGTTCTCCTTGGCACACCAAGGCATCATGGAAATGTCTGTATCTTGGCGGGAGAGAACTGGCTAATGAGCACTACTGCTGTAGCATTTAGTTGCACCAGGTAGGAGTTTAGGGCCCACTTCCTTTCATTTTAGAGGCAGGAATTGTCTACAAATCAAACTGTATAGTGTATGCATGCACACCTGTGCATTTCTACCTTCACAGTAATTAGTTTTGCTGAGAAATGAATTGTCAATGACTGATTGCAATGTGGTGTTATTTTAATACTTCTCACAGCTTGGCTTCTTCAAGAGACAGTATGAGAAAATGACACAGGATATAGAAGATGTTGATGAAATTGCAGAACTCACAAAGGACAAAGACTGAATATGAGTTACATGGATACAGAGGAGATCTGAGCCACCAATAGTAGTTGTGATCAGTCAGTTCTTCAGCTGGAGTGCCTTAAAGCTTAGTAGCATTTAAACATTTTTAATGAAAGTTGTCTTTATAGATGAAAATATTTTACAGATTCTACTCTATTGTAAGAGTAACTGCAGGACAGTTTGGTTTTTTCCAAAATGATTTATAGTGCCTTTTCCTGTATTTTTTGCCTTTCAAACAAACTTAACCCTTAGAACTGGCAGGTCCGGAGCATACAGTGACATACTGTTCCAGCAGCCCTTCTCTTGATCCACTGCAGAGTGAAACAGAAGAATTTATTTCAGATTATTGTGGAACAGCATCAGTTGGTAATTCAGTTGACAAGTACCACATGTGTTAAAGGACGTTTTCTATTAAGTTGATGATGAATGTGTGGTGAATACCGCTTCCAGACTGGGAGAAGTAATTTTTTCATTGACTAGCTCCATCCTTATTGTTTTAGAAAAATAATTTCCACCAACAAACCTTTGTTTTAACTATTCTAAAAACTGGGAACTGTGTATGAAGATGTCTGATTGGGTGCTACAGGACAACTGGTCGTGCAAAATCTTCCAAAAGTATTTCTTGCACTAAGGTCACAACTAAATTACTGAAGGATACTGTTTTGGGGAAATACTGCCAAATGGTATGTATAACTGTCTTCTGCATACTTTCTCCCTGAGCAAAAAAGATATGAATTTCATAATCACTTACAGCATGTTCTCTGCAATGTTATTACTCATTTTCATCTTGAGAAGCACTACTGCTACTGTTATGCTGGCCTTTACACTCTTGGTCCCTCTGATATCAGTTTGGCTTTAGACAGAAAAGACAGTTGAGATCTTGCCTTTAATTCTGTACTGAAAGATTTTGCAAGACTAAGAGCATAGAGTGAATTAAGGGGATAGCTGACTGAGGAATTATGCACGTTACAAAAGGGGATAGTGAAGATCTAAGCTCTACAAAATGTTTACTGCACTTACTTCTTTAGCATCTCAGTGCCCTCCAGGAGACCAAAGTTCAGCGCAACCTCCTTACCTGTCACATTTTTTTTGGTCCCACCTGTTCATGTCTTGATGAAGTTAACTTATGTTTTATACAGTGAAGTACTGTAGTGCTCTGGAATGAGCTCTAAGCACAACACTTGGGTGACTTTGTGCTGGTTACACACCTCAAGTTTATCACATGCTGTTACGCTGCCTGGTTATGATGAAAGCTCAGTCTTATAAAGGCCCATGCTGTGAGACTGGTAACAGTCAGGATAATTGGCCTTTTGGCTGTTTTTCTCCCTCATGCCTGGCAGTTACACTTAAAATTGATTGTGAGGGAAGATGTGTGTGTTTTTCGTATGCAAGCTGCCATGCAAGTGAGATTGTTTTCAACTTGAGGTGATTTACTTGAAGAGTAAAACATGCAAATGTGCCTGATAGAAAACACGAAGTCATGGTTTCTTCCCCCCACAGCTGGATTGTAATTATGCTTAGGCACTTTTCCATTATTTTCTGAGGGACTAGGCTTAAGCACGTTTGAAAGTTTTACTCAGTCTTTTTTAATAGCTAATCAGTCAAAAGCCAACCATCTCTTTGGCAAATTACAGTTTATTTGCAGCAACAGCTGGATTATGCTCAATGTAGTTTTATATGTGTTTTGAATTTATTTTGTATCTATGAAATGTTATGTTTTGGGATGTTTTGTTAGGGGTTTTTGTAATATTCTGAAGAACAATTCAGATTCTTATATCAATTTTCAAACAAGATTCTTGCCATCAGCTGAGTCTGTGACCAAAACAAATATTTTAAAAGTGGGGGGGAAAATAGCAATTGCATAAATCTAAAGAATAAGCTCCTGATCTGCAATTATAAACTTTGAGGGCAAATGCTCTGAGAGTAAAAATAAAAAATTTGTCTGCCTCAATTCTTATATAAACTTGTGCAGAAAAAAATAACCCCTACAGCCATGTATGTGGGAAGCTCCTACATAATCAGGGTCATGCACTTCAGAGCAGAGGGGGAATTTCACAATACACCAGATGGTAGACTCTTCATTTTCTGGTGGTGCCTACAAGAGCAATTTAGGCATTGACCCAGATTTCCTTCTTCCACCTTCGGTGAGAGGTACAGGGCAATATCCAATATGCAACTTCTTTGGGGATTTTAACAGTTTATCAATCAGGTAGCAGTGATTCAATTCACTAGTCTTCACTGGGCTATGTTTTGACATGGGCAACATGATTCTCTTTCCCAGCCTGGGCACAATACTGCTTTTACAAAATAATGGGGAGACACAGCAATGGGTAAGGTTTTTGTATCCTAACCACTCCAAGTTACTAGTTTATTTTTCTTCTACAATTAATACTGAAACAGATAATTCAGTTTTTGTAATGGTTGAGTCTATTGCACTTTTAAGTTGGCACAGCCGTAAATAATACTGGAAATATTATGTATATTTTGTATTGTGTGCAAGGGTTTGGTTTGGGTTTAATTTACTTTTTTAAAGCAGCATGTTTTAAATGCCCTGAAATTTTGAGCTTCAGCATGTACTTCTGTCTGTGCTTCCAGCAAGAAAAGTCAGCAATACCTTCAGCAAACTCAAGTTTTATCTGATTCTGGTCTTGAAATCTAGCTGCTGATTTCCTGAAGTACTAGAATCAAGTCCAAAATCTGAGTTGGTTTCCTATGAGCCTATGTATAAATTTGGTATGTACAAGAGAGTTTATTATAAAGTTGACTTCTAAAAGCTAGCATGTAAGCTCTGTGGGAGCAGGGACTGTATCACTGTGGTGGCCTGTCTGAGGCCCTAACAGCATTACTGCAATAAAACCCAAGACTACTGCTGAACACAGTCTCATTTATTTTTGAAACAGCACCCTAAAGAGAAGCAATGCTACTGAAAAGCATGGCATAAAATGGGGCCAAATATGGCTTTGTCCCAGTAGTACACAGTGAGAACCCTTAGGGAATGACTCTGCTAGGTGGACAAAGACACTGCAGTAGTCTTTGTAGATCACAGTCAGGAGTGCAACATTACCAGTAAGCTGTACTGTACTGTAACCCAGTTCACATCAGTGCAAAATATTTGGAAAGCTCTAGCTGAGTAGATAGTGTTCAAACATTACCATGGCCAGGCCTTCCTATAAACATTAGCTTACCATCACTGGTATCTAAAATTACGCCCCATTCTGCCAGTCTCTGCACTGTATCTGTTTACAGAACTGGTCAGCAGTAGCATGTCATGACTCTGGCTCTGGCAGCACCCCATCATATGTTAGAAAAGTTGAGTTCAATTTTCAGCAGGAACGATGTGGCAAAGGAAGAGAGGGAGGAACTTGGCGATGAATAGAAAGATCGCAGGAAGACAATACTGTCAGAAACTACCACCTGAAAACTACCCATTTTCACAGAGCTTTTTATTTCCACTTTCAACTCATCCATACTTTTAACAGTGGAACATAGACACTCGGGTAGGCTACTTTCATCATACAATATCAGATGAACCTAATCTTAAGGCACAGAACTCTGTCTTTCACCAAGTCTCAGTGTTTTGCAGAATTACAAACCAGATTCCTTATATACTGACTTATGTATGTGCTGGTTTTGACTGGGGCAGAAGTACCTTTCTTTACAGTAGGTAATATGGGGCTGTGTTTTGGATTTGTGCTGGGAACTGTTGATAACACAGGGATGTTTTGTCTGACAGTAAGCAATGCTTACAGGTTCAAGGCCTTTTCTGCTGTTCACCCCACCTCACCAGTGAGGAGGCTGGGGGGCATAGGAAGGTGGGAGGGGACAGAGCTTCAACAACTGCCTACAGGCATTCAGAGTGTTTGGTGTTTATCTCCCTGAGCCACTGTCACATGCAGAGGAGCTCTGCTCTCCTGTGGTTGACTCAACCTGCCTACAGATGGGGAGTTGTGAATGCATTCCTTATTTTGCTTTACTTGCATAAGCAGTTTTTCATTTCCCTATTAAACTGTCTTCCGTCTCAAACCACAAGATTTCTCACTTTTATTCTTACTATTCCCTCCCCAATTCCACAAGTGGCAGAGTGAGTGAATGGCTCCGTGGGGCTCATTGCTGACTGGGGTTAAAGCACATCAAAAACTGAACTACAACAAAAACTTGCAAATTAAAGACTAAAAAAATGAAGGTACGAAAATGCATCTCAAAATCTATAGCTAACTGCCTCAATTTTTTATTGCCTGTGAAAGTAAATTATGTGTACATTTTCACAGCTTTAGAAAAGTTTAGTCTTATATTTTAAGTGAACCTTTCTGTTCTCAGTTAATTGGTGAATTATTTGTATGCAATCACAGGCTTTAGTATGCTAACAGTTTTAAAAATGCATTTGCCTCTTAAAATAGTCAAAATGGAACTTTTATATAAAGAACTGCCATAATGACACATCAGTATGCTAATTTTTGTAACACTTGATAAGATCAAATTTTATGGTGTTTTGTTTTTCAAAAAACAGGCCAAAGGTACTCAAAGAAACTGGTAATTTATAGTCATCAGCCTGTTCTGAACTCTTTTCAATCACCTCCACAAGACACTTAATTGTACTTAATGCTCAAGACTATTTCTCACAGCATTTTAAGAGGGAAAGGGCAGCACTGTCTGCTTTAACATATAATTTGTTAATAATTAGATTTAGCAGTTCTTTCTTTTTAATGCTTCTGAAGCAACAAATGAATGCGCTACCCTATAAAACTACAACTTACTTGGAACAGCTGTGCATAAAGTGAGCAGAAAGGCCAAAAATCTAGTTCAAAGTTGAGCCATCTAAAGGCTTCATTCCTGAGTGCAGCAGTGGCACTTTCACAAGCACCAGCTGAGGCAAGGGCCTGTATCTCCCAGCAGGGCCAGGCCAGCACCTGAGCGGGCCAGGAGTCACCCCTCCTGCTCAGCCATCTCTCGGCTGCCATCTCCTGGGTAGGTGCCTCATAAAACAACCCCCTTCCTCCCCTGCCTCGTTATTCCATGACAATCCAGCAGTTACTGTTTTCATCGTATGCATCAGGCTGAGCTTCTCTTGAAAACAAAGCACAATGCTCAAAATCAGGAAAGGAAACTCTTAAAATCAATCCGTGCTGGTACATGGATGTTTGGCGAGACAAAGGGGTGGGTCAGTGTATTCAAATTTTGCCAGCCAAGACTAAGGCATCTTTTCAGAAGGACAAATTATCACTCTGAAGACATGCACTTCCACAGACAGCCCTCATTTGGCAGATCTCAACAGGAATCACATGCTGACACTCTGGATCTGCAGCATTTGTCTCAGGGAACATTGCTCTGTACCAGAGCACCAACTTGACACAGCTGGTCTCATGGAGATTACCCTTCCGTACGGACAAGGAAGAGAAACAGCTGGACTCATTCCAGAAAACTGGATCTTCATTGTAGATAGAGCTGCAGCTGTTTGTCATCCCACTCAATGGACCTCACCATAACACAGAGTAGCCCTCATCCAGCACTGTGGTTCTGCACGTGTGGACAGGACAAGCGCAGCCACATCTTTTCCTAACACACAGTGAAACACAGCTGGGATTCATCCCCTGGCCTGGCAATTTGGATACACATCTGGGTCACTTCAGACATAGCTCAAGCATTCATCTTAGAACACAGTAATCTGTCGTCTTATAATACTGCCCTAGCAAGAGAGTAGCCCTACAGAGGGAGACAGAACACTGAGTTCAGAGCATGGACTTAAATTTCAGTGAGATACATTTTACCTCTAATTAGCACACCATCCCTCCCAGAGACATTTCCATTTCGCTTTTACATGCCAGCTGAAGAACCCAAAGTTACACAAGACTGATATATCATTGTTCCAGAACAAAGCAGTACTTGCCTCATGCACAGCTAGGGACAAAAAAATGACATTTCATTGTCTTTACCATGGCAGCATACACACATTGTAACACTCAGCTGTGACTCAGTACAACATCTCTTCCATTCATTGTTCCTGGTCACTGTGGGGAAGTACACAATTATTCTCCCTTCTTTTCTGCACCCTCCTTCCCAGCTGCATTGCTGATGGGGAAGGTGCACTTAAGGTCACCCTGGAAAAATCTTCCAGGAGACTGCAGAGCTAGAAAGGGACTGAAGAAACACTACTCAGGGCAACTCAGGAATTGCCCCCGACCATGGGGTCCCAAGTAGAATTTAACTGATTTAAATACCATTGTTTTTCTGTATCAGAGCACAGCACTAGTATGGAAGAACTACGTAAGTTTTAGTTCATTCATAAACTACCAACTGAAAAACAAGGTAAACATTTTTGTAAAATTAATACATTAATTAATTGCATGATAACAGCAAACATGAACATGGAACAATGAACACCAAGTATGAAAAGGTTCATACGTTTCTTTCTCTTCTAAAGTGAAAAATAATTCTTTCACAGAGCAAGTGATTGTGCTCAGTGTTCTGTACAATTCCCGGTAAAAATGACATTCAAACAGCAGAGGGCTTCCCTCCAACCTCCAAAACAAAGGAAAACTCAGTCTTGTACTTGACTAGCTCTGCCTAGATAATAGGACCCACATGGTTTCTACACTGTGTATCTGTAAGCACACAAGGAGCAGCTGCTGTCCTGCAGAGGAAGAACTGTCTTCCACTGAGGAAAGTGTATCAGTATGTTAATAAGCACAGTTTAACTGTTTCTGCTGGAAGCTTACATTTCCCTACAATTTACTTAATTCAGATACAGTAACTAAGTATTAAAAGTGATTAAAATCCCTGTGGGAAAAAAAAATCATCTACTTTCCTCATTTTACTTTGTGTTGCTAGAAGTTGTTAGTAGATTTTTGCTGCAGACAAAATAAAATGAATATACAGCTGAGGCTTTACTCGTGTGTGATATAATGATTACAGAATCAACGACTGGTTTGGGTTGGAAGGGACCTCACAGGTGATCTAGTTGCAACCATCCTGCTATAGGCTGGAACACCTTCCACTAGACCAGGTCAGTCAGAGCTCCATCTGGCCTGGCCTTGAACATTTCCAGGGATGAGGCATCCATAGCTTCTCTGGGCAACCTGTGCCAGTGCCTCACCACCCTCACAGTAAACTCTTCCTAATATCTGATCTAAACCTACCCTGACTTCAGCTTTAAGCCATTCCCCCTTGTCCTATCACGACATGTTGTTATGAAAATTTCCCCCTCCAAACTTCTTGTAAGCTCCCTTTCAGTACTGAGAGGTGATGTAAGGTTTCCTTGAAGCCTTCTGCAAGCTGAACAACCCCAGCTCTCAGCCTATCTTCATAGGAGAGGTGTTCTAGTCCTCTGATGAACTTAGTGGCCCTCCCCTCTGGACTCATTCCAACAAAATTACATCCTTCTTGCACTGGGGACTCCAGAACTGGATGCTGTACTCCATAAGGGTCTCCTGAGAGCAGAGCAGGGGAGCAGAATCAAACCCTTTGACCTGCTGGCCCTGCTGTTTTTGATGCAGCCCAGGACACAGCCAGCTTTCTGGGCTGCAAATGCACATTGCCAGCTCATGCAGAGCCTTCTGACAAACACCCTCAAGTGTTTATCCACAGGGCTAGACTTGATCCATTCTCCCTCCAGCTTGTACTTGTGCTTGGGATTTCCCTGACTCAGGAGTATGACCTCGCACCCAGATTATAATAACTGTGTATGATATAGGAACATATATATGAGCAACTGAGCAAATAATTTTGCATTACTGTATTTCCCTTTGCTTGTATCTACCTTGTCTACCCTGATTATGATGACTAGATAAAACTGCCTCTCAACATTTGCAGAAATGCCTAATGGGACCTGAAACTCTTAGCATCTAAATACTACCATGGCATAGTAGAATAACAGATAAAATTATCTTGCTTTGACAGGTAACCCATTATTTCCAGTGAAACCCAGGCATATTATGTCAGTTCATTTAACTAGTTTGCAGAACAGTAACAAGAGAAGAACTGCATTAAGATTAAATCTTAAATGTGAAAATAAATGCTTATATGAATTGCAGTAAATTCAATAAACCCCTTTCCTTTGAAAAACTATTCCATTTGATGACTTTTAATCCCTACATGTATAAAGTCCAATTACTGAAACTAATTACATTATAGTTGTATACTTGTAACAATAACCAGTTTGTGGTGGGGTTTTTTTCCAGAACCACACAACTACAGAACTAAAAAGTCACCTTCAAAATTTTGTCTAGACACCATTAAGGTTGGCATGCTATTGCTAAGACAATTTTTTTTTTTTTTTTCTGATGGGAGTACTAGCTTTAACTTTGAATCAAACTTTATCCATATTTTTTAATGAAATGGACTTGTAATATCAGTTGCACAGTAAAAATATTTCTGTGAGACAGAGCTACTGGAACATAAGCACTACTAAAAAGTTAATAAATTTGGAGTATAGTTTGTATTTTCTTCTCTGTCTATACTAAAATAGTTCATCTATTTCAAGTAGCTTTCATTTTACAAGAATGTCAAAATAACATAAAGCTTGCAAACTAAGTCTGCTGTCACACAAAATTAAACCTCTATAGACTTTAAGATTTAAAAAATTGCAATTGTCCTGTGGTGACCTCCCATGCAGATAGAGAACACAGACTACCAAGGTAAAAGCATTAAAACAGTATTTATCACAGAGAAGTCTAAACACCTTGCAACAAAGAATTTTAGGGAAGATTCTTTTAAAAACTGACTCTGTGTTAAAGTGCACAAAAAGGCAATTCCAAAGGAGAGTTAAGAACACCTAAAATCCCTAATTAATCCTCATTTATTTCACTCAGTCCAAACTAAATTATTGAGATTGAAACATCTGTTAAAACTGTTTAGAAACACAGAGATTCTCTGGAAAAACTCAAAGGTAAATATCCTCATCAGGAAGAATAACACTTTATTTTCAAAAGAGTACAATTATTTTTCTGAATTTGCCCAAAAGCATTCCTTGTTTTCTTTCCAAGAATATTCATCCTCATAAATCTCCTGTAATATAAAAACAGAATGAGAAATGCTGTGAGTCTGCTACATACAACTACAAACCAGGCCAAATAACTCAACAGCCATTTCACTATTATTTACTGATCACAACAGGACTGCAGAGCACTTGGCAGGCAAGCAGAAGAGAGAGCAGCACCCTTAGAACACACGGACTTGGCTGAACCTCAGACCGATCCCCACTGAATTTAAAAGGGCCCACCTAAGCTGAGGTCAATTCAACAAAGAGATCTGGAAGAAATTACATAACGACTGTAGAGTACGCGACATTCATGCTGCTAGATTAACCTACTGTACCATCATTTTGAGATGAGAATTTACACATAACAAAATGTCAATATTAAAATAAAAATTACATTAACACCCTAAATACACTACTAATATATCTTAAGGACAGACTGGATTACCCAGCTGTAGTCCAGTTCTAAGCAGCAAATTTTGATCCCTGATTATTCATTCTGAGAGAACTTCCGTCTCCTCAAGGAGGTACCTGAGAAGTGGAGTAATGCAGAGAATATCACTTTTAACCATATGCCAAGTTCTGCCAGGGAGAGAAGGCAGAGAAAATGCTCATTACTTGCATGCAACACTGAGGTTATACAATAAGGCTCTTTCTAGACTTGGGCTGGTTTCTTCACACACTGTTGTGTACTTATGGGACTTCTGCTTATCCCTTCATTGTGTGCTGTTGCCTTGTGCTTTGTGCTTTCTCACGGCCACAGCGATGAGGGGAAAAGAGAAAGGCGAGAAATGCTCCTTTTACCTGCAAACTTGCAATGCTGTTCAAAGCAAAGCTGACTCAAATTCTTCCACAAGCCCGTGCAGAACTGAGTTTTGCTTCTCAAAAGAGGAAAGCTCAGGTCTCCTTCGCTTTCACCCTAGGATGGCTTCAATATAAAGAGGAGCTAGATGGTACAGGTACAGGAGAGCCTTCCACGTGCTCTACCTGCCACGTTTGGGCCTGGCTGTGTTAGAGGAAACTCACTGATGCTAGACACTGACAACCCATTAGAAGCAGCTGCTGCCAGTAATGCTGCTAAGGCAGCCCAGACGTCTATGACTAGCATAGGCCTAAATTTGATTTTGTCCCCAAACATACCTTTTTCCATATTGGGACAGATGCTTTTAAAGTATTGATGCAGTACATTACAGCTTCAAGGGATTCTGCTCTGTGTGGAGAGGAGACTGCAATAATTACACTTGCTTCAGTTATTGGAACCACACTAGGGAGAGAAGAGGAACAGCAGCGTTAGCTAACACTTAACATCAAGCACACCCAAAAGCTGTAGCCATGTCACGTCAGTATTCTGGCCACATGCTCTCCTGACTCATTCATACTGAGCAAGTGTCAAACCACATCCAAAAGATTATACACTTTTTAAAAGAAAGAAAACCACAACCAAAATCAGTACCAGATGTTAGAATTCCACACTTTAGAATAAATAAACCCACCAGACATAGGCTTTTTTCTTCCATTCTTTCTTCTTTTAAAATTAAGCCTATGGAATTAAGAGGGGGGAATTGTTAACTTGTAACAATGCATAGGAAACTCACTGGAAGCTGGGTTCATAATGAACAATAACAAGTTAGAACAGCCAGTTCTTATCTTAAAACCTAAGAAATCACCTCATTTTGTACAAGAATTTGTGAAAGAAGAAATTAAGTCCCTCACATTATGCAAATTTTGCAATGAAACCAAATTTTTAATGAATTCTGATTTTAGTTCTGAAGTTTCCTACTTGGTGTGTTGTGTTAAATTTAACAGAAGCACAAGGTTCTGTGTTTCTCCTTGCAATTGTAGCATTCCCCAAATTTGTATTCCAATCCTCCCTCTATAGGTAAGACTTCAGCACAGCCCATAGGAAGAAATCTCAGCCTAAATGCTTTGAGCTGCCCTCATGACAGCCACCCTCTGAATTGACCATACAGGAAATCTAGGGAAACTACCCCTTAGGCCTTGTGTCTTACTTACCCTTTGCAATCACATCCCAAATTCCTTCAGGATTTCTGCAAATCCTGCTAGTTTCAGCAAGAAATCTACCCTGAACTGGGAAGGCCCAAGAGTATGTTGCTCACTAGTATTCCATGTTTTCAATCAAAAGGAAAATGCTTATACAAGACTCAAGAAACAACAGGAGGTTCTCCCACAAGCGTGGCTGGCAATTACTATGCTCCACAGCCTAAGCTTTCAGACTTTTTGTAGCATAAATAGACAAATCTGACAATAAAAACATACTGCAACCCCTCAACAGGAGAGAGGAAAAAAAAATTAAAAGTGCTGCTAACTTCACACCTTTTAAAAATAAAGAACAAAATAAACCAATGGTCTCCCCTTCCCTGGAGTGAAGTATCTCCCCAATTTCAGAACATCACATCAGCAACAAAGAACCTGCCAGGCTAAGTGTGGACTCCAGCAAACCCTACCAATAAACACATTTTTGAAAACAAAATTTTTGAAACTCAGTTCCAGAGCAAGAGCTTGATCCTGCAGCCAGCTTTGCTGCACTGTGGTCTCTAAACACTGCTGCAGGCTCTGCAACTATGTAAGCACATCTATGCACCAGACATAGACTGATACTCCAGTTGCAGAAGAATAGGGTCTGGACATACGTACCCAAGTCTATGGTGCACTGCAATATGTTTGACTGAAGGCCATTTCTGTCTAACATTTCTGCAGATTTTCTTTATTTCAGTCTCTGCCATTGAAGTATATGCTTCATATTCTAAGTGAATCACTTTTTTTCCTTCAAAATTATTCCTTGTAGTACCTAAACAAAAAATGATTTATCAACTAAAAACACTGAGTAAATGAATACATCTTGTATCTTTATAATATACATAATATACATATATATATGCATATATAATATACAATATACATATAATATACATAATATACATATATATTAATACAGAGTAAAAAAAACCCAGGATCTCTTGCTATGGTCAAGGTCAGCACTGTGCAGGTACAAACAACCTCTTCTAATCATGGCTGCATAATGAGATTATTTGAAAAAGACAAATCTTTACTATAAAAGGAAGAATTCCAAGGCTGGGCCACCTTTTGTGGTAACTGCTAAGGTGCTATAATGGCATTTGCCCACGTAATTTTTAAATGCCCAATATTTATGAGCCTAGTAGCACTAAGGGTTTTTTCACATGTGTGCCATGTATACATTTAGCACAGGACAGGGCTAATGTTCACCAGCCTGATGTTCACCACCCACTGGTAGAAGAGTACCTCACTTTCAACTAAGACCTGAGTTACAGGACCTCACATACAGGTGTGGACATGTGGTTGGCATACCCACAATGTTCCATTTCCCACCCCAAACAAGTTGTATCCCAGGGGACAGGAGAACAACTCCCAGGCAGTTCTGTACTCCAGAGCTGCTGTTCCACTCAGTCCTACCATAGCCACACTAGCCAGCAAGCTTCACACCACTTTAGCCTACAGCAGCTACTTAAGAGCTGCCATGGTCTTGCTCTAGTAATTCAGAAACTGTTTTTTTAAACATCCTGGGCTCCGACCAGGAACTGATTTATTTGAGTACCGCAAGTCTGGGATGTGGACAACCTAGGTTCCATTTATTAGACTAATAACTATATCCAGAGACTTGGTTTACAAATATTGAACTCACCAATGAACAGAGACACTGCCCCACAGTACGGTGAAACAACCAGCTCTGACGCTTCATCTACAGAGAGCTTTTCACTCTTGAGCTTGACAAAATCTTTTGGCACATCTTCACTTTCTTCCATATCGCACTAGAAAAACTGAAACCAAACAAACTCTGTTGTTGTTCCTCGAGATACTCGCATCAGCCAACTGCTTTTCATCCAGTGCTGATGCCCCAATTTATGCACAACACTGGCACTATCTATTTGCCCAATAGACTAGTCTACATGTGAAACTCACTTCTCAGCAGCTTTGCTGAGAGAATATTAACTGCAAATAACAAGCAATTACTTGGTTTTATTGCAAACATATTTCTTTCTGATAAGAAAGTTGGTATAGTGGGATGAAACTATAATTAGCCTGAGCCCCCGGTTTAACAGTACGTTCAACCAGCACAGACCACTGAGCAGTGTTGGTTAATCTGTGGTGATATTGTCAGTCCCTCCTACTTACCTTATCAAACCAAACAGTTTAAAACAGAGATTTCTGATAAACATGGATTAGAGGTCTAATCCTAAAGCTGAGTATGCTCCCCAGGACATTCAGGACCTTATACTATCAGTCTATTACAGACACACAGGAGACATTTCTAACTTTTCTGAGTAGAAACCAGCCATCAGATCACCTAATGAGAAGGGTTTTGATCAGCAGCAATGGAACAAGCTGCATTGAATACATGGACTGGCACTTGAAAGCAGGCAAAGAAATTACATTCTAAAAAGAAATTCTAAAGACAGCTTCTTAACACCAACAAATTAACAAATTTTCTAAGCAGCAATTATTTTTACTATGTTATCTTTTCTGTTAAAAAGTGGCAGGAAAATTTTCATTATTATCTTATTTAGGCAATCCAAGTTTCTGTTGGTGGGAAGAAACAACCAGGAAAGAGTAACAAGACCTAAAACCCAGATTCAAAGCAATGCCTGACCTCTCTGGCAAGTGTCTTCCATTTACTGCATACGTGTTAATCATTTACTGGTTCACTGTCTTACAGCTTCTGCTCAGCACAACTGCACTCTCCAGACAGAAACACAAGCTGGGTTCTCTCAAAGAGTACTGGGGTGGAGGGAGAGAATTGCAATCTCATCTTCAGACCTAAACAAGAAAAGGTTCCTGTAACATCACACAGAATTCATAAGGTATTTTAGCAGAGGATTACACTCCACAGGACACTAGGCAGTAAGTGACACCTACCAAACAGAACCTGGGCAGGTTCAGCCTCCACTGATTGGTGGGATGATGGCAACCTCGTCTCCAGGCTGCAGGACCAGAAGCTGATCTCCAAGAAGCACGTACTCCTGCCGAACAGCAAATATCACTTGATCCCGGATGACAGCAAGCCTGAGGGGGATTGGAAAGAGCACAAATAGGTATCCAAACAGTGTTTGCATTTAACCATGAGATTTCATTGAACAGCAAACTGGTGCACAGTCTAGGGCAGCTGAGGTAAAAATCACTGGGACTTAAACAACTCTGTTTACAAGACATCGTCAAAAATACAACAAATACTCATCTCCTAATCTTGGATTTTCTTGTAGTGGCTAAGAAGAAATGAGATTACTGTAATTTTCAGAAATCAGGAATTGGGTCTTTCATAGGCCTATGTCAGAACAAACCAATGCATAAGAGACCCACTTCAGAAGCTTAAAATAAAAAAGTTGGTAACTCAAGAAGCAGCAACCATCCAATCTGGGATTAGAAGGAAACACTGTCTTGATGCAGTCTGGTTGGACTGGAGCAATTTTCTTACACACCAAGAAGCATTGTGGTACGCAGTTCATGAGATCTCATGAAGGTTCAGTGGTCAGAGAGTTGCTTTTGTATGTGCTCAGGCTTTATGAGGCTTTCGGTCTTTTGTACTTACAGGTCTAAAATCTGCTATTGATAAGGAGTGGCCACAGAACTAAGAGAGCAAATGTGATGGGTCTTCTGGCAGATCTTCTACATTTTTTTTTTTTTTATGTGAGATATTGCTGTGAGAGTCCATTCCTCTGGATATTATGAGGCAGGAGATTACTAAGTGCAATTACATAGCAAGCATGAGGGCTATTGCAATAAGACAGCAGAAAACAGAATAGCATTTTACTTCAGATGGTGCAGACATGATAAGAGTTCTTGTTTGAGACTACAAAATCTGGCACAGCCATCTCAGCTGCATTGCCTAGAAACTAGAAAGCAAATCAAAAGTGTGCAACTGAAAACACAGTAGCACTGATTCAGAGAACGGACTGAAGGGAGGGATTGTATGAAAGCAAAGCAAGCCACTAAAGAACTGTGCACAACCATGAAACTGAAGTGCCCATTAGAAGGACGGGCTCTAATTAAAGTCCCTTGCAAGCTAATTAGTTGGGGAAAATGGGTGAAACAGAAAAGCACTGTCAAGTACGCTCAATCCGCAATTTGAATATCCATTAGCAATATGAATAGAAGTCTGTGGTCAATGCTCTACAATTATATTGAGTTTTTCCAGAAAAGCTAGGAACAGAAGCATTTTTCAAGAAGGGCGCTGTGAAGTAACTGCAAATGCAAATTGTACTGCCCCAAGTCATCATTCATAAAAGGACAAAGTTGACAAATTATGGCAAAATGACCAACAGTGCTGCTGCTGCTTCTGACAAAGACAAAAAGGCTGCAAAGTAAAGTATATGCATTCCCTGTTGCCTCTTGCACCCAAACACACTTTATTTCAATTATCTGTGAGGAAAAGGTCCTTGGTCCAGCATTTTGTGAAGAGTTTCTCACTTGAAAACAGATACCAATGTTAAATAGTCGATTTTTTTCATAGTGTTTGGGAGTATTTTACTAAAGAAAGATTGTGCCTCAAGGAAGACTTGGACCCCTACGTCCAAAGTTATGGAAATTCCAGAGCACTGAGCACTAAATGCTAAGGACCACAACCTCTCTTATACCTTAAGTTTATTTTACCCCTTTCTATCCCTCCAAAATGGTATTGCGCATTTGTCCATCAGACTCCATTCTTGACAAGACTGAGCACCTTCCCTCAGCTTTAAACAGAGGGGACATTTCTGTTGACACCCCCAAGAGCACCAATGCTGCAGAGGCCCTTAAAGCACACACAGTCCTTTCTCAGGAACAAACTCCTTATGAAATGCAACCAGCGGTGGTGTGGGTCTTTTTCAGAGTATTGAGGTGGCTGAACGTATTTGCTGTGTCAGGGCTGAGTGGCTGGAAACCTGTGGGGGCCTCAGTTCCCTTCCTGACCTGCCTTGCAGAGTGTGCCACAGGCTCAGACCAATGGCTTACTGTATAGTTAATCACAGAGTCAATTAAGTTTGAAAAGCACTCTGAGATCATCAAGTTCAACCTATGACTGAATATCACCATGCCAACTAGACCATGGCACAAAGTCCAGACTTTCCTTAAAAATCTTCAAGGACAGGGACTCCACCACCCCCCTGGGCAGCCTATTCCAATGTCTAAGCATCCTTTCAATGAGGAACTTCCTCCTAATGTCTAACCTAAGTAACTGGAAACACCTGCATATTATAATTCATTTCTTATTTATTGTCCTGGCTGTGCTTGATCCCTCCTTGTGACATCTCACCTTCTCCACAAACTAATAACATGGAAGTTTTCAGTTACCAAACCACAGGCACCCTGGAAAATGGGCCACATGTACCTCTCAGGCCCAGTTCTGGCCTTTTCCTGGACCTGGGCTTTCCTTGTGTCTACACAAAGCTACAACACTTTCAGCTGTGCAAAACACAGAACACTTGGTGCAGGTTACCAAAAGAAGGTAATAACACTGGTTTTGTCCTGTCGAAGTACTGCTATGCATTCCAGCTCAATGCTAAACACCGAATCGGTATTTAAAAAAAAAAAAAAAAAAAAAAAAAAAACAAA
>VZUI01024162.1:0-23895 GCA_013401135.1 Cettia cetti | reverse complement strand
TGTCTCCTAATTGTCTATTTTATTTTATTTTTATTAAACTTATAACTTTTACATAAAAGTGAACCGTGTTTTTCACACTGCATAGGTGGCAGTGCCTGAGTCCCCAAAACTGGCAGGAGTCATCTCCTGGAAAGTGGAAACTGGCTGGCAGGAGACCAGGTAATCTTGTCCTGATTTCCTCACTATTGACTCTCCCCCAATTAACATGATAATTGTTACCCCGTGGGCCAGACATGATTAATCAGCAATTTTCCTCTTCCTTCCTTATTTATTTAATTTATTTTTTTTTTTAAGAGCAGCCAGGAAATGTCATTCTCTCTTCCAGTAGAGTTTGAAAGCTCATCCATCTGGACAATCAAATGCCCGATGTAAACACAGGGAAAGGAGGGACCAGAAGAGTGGGATCCCCAGGGAGCCCCTCCACCCCCCTGTCCCTGCCTGAGGTGACTTTGTCCCCTTTCCCTCATTGTCCTGGCCTTTAGGAGCAGAGCCAGCCCTCCGCTGGAGGGGAACTGAATAAGTGACTGCAAATTAAAATTAACATCCAGCAGCAAGGAGTACAAAGCCATGATTAATGGCTTTTTAATGCTCCACTGTTCCACGCTCAGAGCACTTTGTTTTAATGGTGATGAAAACTCTGTGGATGTGAGAACAGAGCGTTGCACACACATCTCAGGAATCCTCACCATTAAGGAGAGATAATCCAGCTCTCTTTAGCTTAGAATTACACAGAAAAGCCTCATATCCACCTCATCTCATCCAGTGCATCACAACTAAAAATGGAATGGAGAAAAGTCATTAAAAGAAACGTCCTCTAACCAGCACTTACCCAGATAATTGTTTTTCTGCTTTGGGTTTAATTATAAGGTGGACCAATTGATTAATTGAGTGAGTTTCTATAACCTCCTCCACCCTTGCCCTAAGGAAGGCTCCAGTCAGACTTGCTGAATGATAATTATTTCTCCTTCAGCCCATTTAAGAGTTACAGCTTCTTCAGGGCCATGTCCATGGGTAACAATTCCATGTGTTGATATGTTCCAATAATTTCCCACCTCACTTGGCTACAGGAAAACTTGGAAGAGCCATCCAGGCAGCACTCATTCTATAAAAATCCTTTTTTTCTTTCTTTCTTTTTTTTTAATTTAAAAATTGCCACCTGAAAACATTTTCAAACAACTTCTATCCAAGAACACGATCACACCTGAAGTTTATTCAGTGTGACTGCAGCCAGCACCCAATGACATGCTGTGATTTGCAGCAGGGATGATCAAGGTCAAACTGGATGAAACTGTGATCAAGTGAGATAGTTATTAGTGAGATAGTTATTAGTAAGTGAGATAGTTATTAGTAAGTGAGATGCTTCTTAATGATCCCCTCAGCTCTTGGAAGAGCTGCTCCACCTGCTGTTCTGGGATGCAGAGTAGACCTTTCCTCATAATCCTGGATTGCTTTTCAGGAAAAAAAAATAGAATCAGGTGCTTCAGGCACGATGTTGACTGGAATAACTCAGATTATTGATTCCCTTGGAGCAGCTTTTCCCCTTGGGAGGGAAGGGTTGGATGATGGGTTCACATGCTGGTGTCCACATGAGATGAGCTCCATCCTTCCACTCAGGCTGATCACACGACCTTTGGCTTTGGCCAAAAGTTTAAAAACATTCCTGCTCAATAATGCACTGCAAAAGTTCTCTGGTAAATCCAGGTCCCTGCATTTCCCTATGGATAAATTCCTACTAAAGGAATAATCTGCACCAAAGACAGACTGTTAGAAAGAAAACAGCAATACAACAGCATTAAACTTGGCAAGTGGCTCCTCCAGGAAACCAAAGCATTTTTTGAATTTTACAGCTCCCCACCACACTGACCCTGATGAGGTTTCTCTATTTATTTTGCAGGAACAATTACAGGGAGATTTATACCCGGGAATATTGCTTGACACAAATTGAATGGTGGGCATAATTATGTATAAAAGCTCTCTTGTTACAGAAAAAAAAAAAAAAAAATCTGGTTTGTGGGTTAAAAAAAGGAAAACAAAACCAGTCTATTCCACAGTCAGACAGGGGAGATATTTGTTAGTGCTGCTACTGATCAGTAACTATGGCAAAGCCCTGAGAAGCTCCAATGTGAGTTTAATACAAGGACTAACTGAATGCTCTCCTGGCAGGATTCCTGATCCAGAACAGGATTTGAGCTGCTGATGATCAAATCTTTGACTCCCTCTGCTCTCCATGTAAACATCTACTGGCAAAAACTCCTTCAGAGTCTCTTAGTGCAGCTGGTAGCCCTGGGTTCGCAGCTGGTTCCTCTGGAGAGTGCAGAGGTCCAGCTGGTCTTTCTGGAAGGGAGGCTCTTCTGGAGCCCCACGTTGTTCTGGATGGCAGAATGTGCACAGCCCTGCTTCCATCCCAGCTGGGAAAGCTGACAGCACTGGGAACTCTACCAAGCACAGGAACAGCAAACAGGATGCTGTGATGGCTGACAAATGCAGGGAAATATCCAAAGGAGGCAAATCACCAGCCCGTGCATCCCATAAACCCGATGGTACCAGAATTTTTGAGTCAATAACTCACTACCACAGGCTGTCCTATCTCCCTACAAAAGCAGAGCACAGTTGGGATCTACCTGTGGCCTTTTCAGGGCTCAGTGCTCTGACAAACTTTTCAAAGAGATTTTGGGTTTGTCCTTGGGAAAACTTTGGCAAAGCAGGAGGACATGTTCTGTGAGTGGTGTTATTTTCACGGTGATGTTGCTGATGGTACCAGAACGGTTTGCAAACAACAGGAACACTTGTTGCAGGGTAAGAGGCTCATCACTGGTTTGATGAAGCCTGAAAACACATCCCATGTCCCAACACAAGCTGCTGTTGTGCCTGAGCTCAGGAATCACTGGCAAGGACTGAGCAGAGCTTTTCTCTGCCTTGCTCTTACTAAAGCTTTGGGTCTTTGGAGTAAAATTATAATTCTCCCTCTTTCTAAGTTGGGGAAGGCTCCTGTGCCAACTCACTGCTGCGCTCCCTCCACCTCATCCCATTTATGCTGATACCACTCACTCACATCCACACACAGGTGAGACCCTCACAATCTTCCTTTGTGAAAATGGAAAGTATTCCAACGGCACCTGGGAGGCCAGGATGGTTTATGAGCCAGGCACATCAGATCCTGATGGCTGAAAAATGCAGAAGAGGCTCATAAATTTCAGAATTCTCACCCCTGAACCTTTCTCCCTGCTGTCTTGTTCAAGATCTCTGGATGTTTTGGAAGAAACACAACTTGCCAAAGTGGAATGGTTTGCACTTCACTGTAAGCTGAATTCATCCTGAATGCTGCTCGTTCTCTAATTTTCCTGTAAGTGTCAACTCCATCCATATATTTATCACAGAAGTGACCTCCCTGAAAGCAAATCAGCATAGTTAGAGAGATGGAGAATGCTGAGATAATTGAGTCATGCAATCATAGAATGGTTTGGGTTGGAAAGGACCTTAAAGATCATTTAGTTCCAACTCCCTGCCATGGGCAGGGACACCTTCCACTATCCCAGGGTGCTCCAAGCCCCATCCAAGCTGGCCTTGGACACTTCCAGGGATCCAGGGGCAGCCACAGCTTCTCTGGGCACCCTGTGCCAGGGCCTCACCACCATTACAGGGAAGAATTTCTTCTTAAAATCCAATCTAACCCTCTTCTCTGTCAGTTTAAAGCCATTCCCCCCTGTCCTGTCCCTCCCTGCTCTTGTACATCATCCCCTGTTCTCTGTCTCTGCAGGAGCCACCCACTCCACCATGGCACAAACCTTCCCCTGCTGCTCAGACCCTGTTTATCACCCCTGCCTTAACCTGCTTGTTTATTCCAGTCCTCCCCTCTAACAAGGGGGCTTTGTGGCTGTCACTTGCCAAGGGATCTGCTCCTGCAGGTATGATGTGTTACATGCTCCATTTATTACAGCCAGCAGATCTGCAAATTGCATGGCCAGATCTACAAAGGGCCTGACAAACTGCACTTGAGGGCAGGCTCCTTCCCTCCAGTATTAATCTTCTCCTCCTCAGTCCCCTGACTCTCCCCATTAGCTCTGTGGCTGTTCAGTGCTCACTCCCACTCTCACCTCCCCACCACTCTGGTTTTTCCCTTATCTGTGGCTCTGATTTGCTGTGATGACAATCTGAGATTCACGGCTCACTCTCAGCACAGGGACTCAGGACCCAGCAGCAACAGGCAAACAGATCATCTCCTCATGAAGGGAAGGTTCCTCTGAGCCCCTCTGGGCTTTGCCAGCAGTTCTTTACCAGGCCAGCACCGGGCTCTAAAGAGTTACATTAAAGAGTTATTGGAACATAAGTGGTGGCAATGATCAGCCCCCCACACCAAAAATAATGTGAATATTACTACTCCTAACAAAACAAACCTGTCCACCACGTGACAGGCTGGTGAGTGGGCTGAGTTCCCATGGCAACTGTTGGGCGCTGGAGCTTGTAGGAAGAAAGTAAATATTCCTTTTGAAATGGTTCAGGTTCCTGCCATGAAGTTCACACAGCATGGAAACATTCATCAGATTCCTTCGTTAGCTGCACAAAACATCCCCCAGCCCCCCTGGCAGCTTCCCAAAGGGAATTATCCATGTCTGCTCTGCCTTTGAGGACTGAAATTCACATAGAGGTTTTAGGGAAGGGATTCCAGATGTTGGATGCTGTCTGCCTGCATCTTCCCTTCAGTCCTCGTTGCTGGTGGCTCCCAGTTCCCAGCTAAGGCTGGAGCAGGAGCTCTGTCAGGATTTCTGCTGCTCGGTTGGGATCCTGCCTGACCATCCCTGCCCTCCCTGGGGAGCCTTGGCCTTCAGGCAGCCCAGGCCTGCAGACATCTGGATTCAGAACTGGCTTGGGTTTGTCCTCAATCATGGAATCATTAAGGCTGGAAAAGTCCTCCAGGGTCATCAAGTCCAACTTCTGACCAAACACCAACGAAACCACAGCTCAGAGTGCCACATCCAGTCACTGGTGACACCTCCAGCCACTGAAGGATTGCCCAGGGGTGGGGATGGATGATTTCTGCTTTTGCCTCTCACACAGCTCCTCCCAGGGGACAGAGGAGTTGTTGGAAGGTTGATTTAACTCAGTGAGAAAGAAATCCAGGGCATTACAATGCAAAGGGCTCTGAGGTAGCTCACAAAGAAACAAATGTCCTCAGTGAACACTCTAAGGACAACACAAAAAGGGTTTGGCTGTGGGATTTCCTTCCAGACAGAGCTAATGGTGTTTAACCTCAGAAAAAAACCAAAAAAAAACAAAAAAAAAACCCCTTGAAATTGCAGCCCACAGACTCACTGCCCCTGTGCAGATCTACCCAAGCTCTTCTGAGGACCAGGGACTTTCTGGTGATGGCAGTCCATGGCTTGGGACAAAGCCAGCTGCAGCCAGGAATTCTGATGGGAAAAAATGTGATTCAATCATCTTTCTGTAGTTTCTCGTTTCAATGCACCTCTGCTCCCCCAGGCCCCTCCAGCCCTCTCTCCCTTTGATACCTTTTTCCACAAGGCTGAAATAACCTTTGACACTCAAAATAAGCATTCCTATGTTGGATTTTTAAGTGATTTGAATAGGAATGGCAGCACCCACCTCAAGCCTAAAAGCAGCCCCTGAAGGTGCTCAACTCTGGCACAAAAGATGGTCAAAAAATTCCTTTGCTCTCCACAACATGTAGGGCCAAGGACATGTGGTTGACACCTATGCCCCAGGTGTGGTCAGGAGGGTGGTGGGGACAGAGAGAGGCCAGAGCTCCCCTGAACCCACCAGGCAGATCCTCCAGGGAAAGGGAGATCAAGGTGTTTTTGGGGAGTGCAGACACCCACCAGTCCACCCACTGCAGCACTGCAAGGTGCAAAGAGCCTGCAGAGGTGGAGGCCACCAGCTCTGGAGCATGGCCAGATCCCTGTGTCTGTGTATGAAGGCCACTGGGAATAAAAATAAATTCGATTTCATATTTGGTTTGCAGGATCAGAGGGTCAGACCTCCAGCCTGCCTCTGTGCCAAATCCTTCTCTGTTCTGAGGAGGTGGGAAAAGAAAAATGCTTCACTTCTCTGCTGGGAAACAGAGACATAGTGACTTGTCCAGGGAAACCAAGGAAAAGGAAGATTCACACATTTCATTAAAGCCTGGTGCCTGCAGCTACTTCTGCACTGTGCACCCTGTATATTCCTGAAAAATCACCTCTGTGAGGGAGAGCTGCTCTCAGGACAGGCCAGATTAATCAGAATCCAGGAGTACCCATCTCTTCCTTGGCCATGAACTAGAGCTGCACATGCTGAGATCTGACAGGAAAAAAACTCAATTAATTCCAGCCAGGAAAACTGGGAGTAGGTCCAGACTTGAATCTCTGTCCACCAGACACAGCCTGACTGTGATTTGTAACCTTCCCTTCCACATGGAAACCACCAGTGCAGGAATGTTCCTGGGGATAAGAACAGAAGTCCTTGCAGTGTTTTGGTGTTAGGAAGCTCCTGAAATAGTCTTGGGTTTAGTTTTAGTAGGTTTAGGTTTAGGTTTAGGTTTAGGTTTAGGGTTTAGTTTTAGTTTTAGTTTGCATGCTCTGATGCAATTCCCAGGCATGATTTCAGGCTTGGCCATGGATATGTGCAGCCACCTCAGGCAGCAGCTTCTCCAACAACCCAAAGAACTGGGCTTTGTTTGTTTTTGACTAATTTGTATGGATCTGAACTAGATATGGCACAAATACTGAAGAAAGAGATTTTATTGAACCCAAGGACTTTAGAACCAGCCTCTGGAGACACCAGAACTGCAGGAAGTTGGGGGAAAGAGGCTTCATAATGGACTTATTTTCCCTTTTTTTTACTTTTTCCCTGACAAAAGTGGATAGGGCTTAATTTGTGCTTGTAAATGATGTCTCTGACTGGTGAGATTCTGGTCAAAGGGAAATGTGGTGGATCCTGTGTGATGTTAGGCCAGGAAGGGACAAGAAGGTGACCTGAAGATGTCTGGCAGCAGGGAGTAACTGGAGGTGATAGCAGGAGCACAGAGTGTCAGCAGGCAGGGACAGAAGTGAGCAACCCTTCAGCCTGAGGATATCCAAGTTCCCATTTAGCTCCTAAAATTTGTGGAGGGGGATTAAAGGCTGCATTAATATGTATGCAGCAGCATGCTGCTCCTCTGTGATCTCCTGACTCCGATATTTTTAAGAAATTTGGGCTGCTGAGGAACAAAACCTGTATCTCAGGGATTTTCTGCTTATTGGGATCGTTGCCCAATCTAACAAAATCATGAGAGGGAAGGGAGGACATTGGCCATTGTGGGGAGAAACTGGGAATAACAGGCTGGGAGGAAGGGCCCTGCCCTTTAGCAGAGGTTCTCAGTTCCCAAGGGTGTGGTTTTCCCTCCTTGGCAGGGCTACGAGGGCTCAGGGAGGTCCAAACTAGACAAAAGCAGTCCAAAATCTGTGGAGACCACAGCTAAAGGTGTGTGTGACAGGGCTTTTTTTGAGAAATAGAGCCAAATTAATTCAATGTTATTTTCTGTCCCAGTCTGCTGGTCCAGCCTGGGGCGAGTCAGGCACAGAGAGAGGGGGCCCAGCAATATTTTGGCTCCTAAGAGCTCAGGAGTCTCTCTCACATCCAGTTTTTGGGACAAGGGATAAATCTAGATGTCTCTACCTTGCTCCAGACACTGCAGGAACACTTCCAGGAATGGGACAGCCACAATTTCCCTGGACAGCCAGAGACAGAGGATCTTCCTGAATTCCTACAAAATCCCTCTGAGACATTCACAGGATCCTTCTGAGCCTCATATTCAGGTGGAACTTCCTGTGCCTCAGCCCCTGCCTCTTGTCCTACTGCTTGGAATCCTGCAGATTCCTTGGGGTCATTTAAATCCAGAATCTGTCCCAGGGTATTTGCCCTGCCCCTTCACCCTGGGTTTCTCTAATTAACAAGTTGTCTTCAGTGATGTAATCATCATTTTGGGCAGACACAACGTGCATCACTGACTTTGATAGGGTTCAAACACCAGCTCTGATTTTTGCCTCTCTCCATTATACTTTTTCGAAAGTGTGCTGTGAAAATGTGTCACCCCTTGTGATTACACTAAGGGGGAAAAAAAAAACCCAACTACAGAAGTGACACAAATTACTAATTACTTTATTATGCAGTGATTAAAGGAAAAAAAAAAGGAAAATAAAAGAATTAAAAGCTAGAAGTTGCTTCAGCAAATTCTATTTTAAAAGAAATAATTATTGAGCTTCAAATGTACTAAATTAAGTAATTCTCTGCCAGATTTCTTCCCCACTTTTAATCTTCATTCTTGGCTGCGTGGCTGGCTCTGCAGTCAACGCTCTGGTGGGGTGATATGCTCAGCCCCATATTATTATTATTATTGTTATTATTAATTTTTTAGCAGTGTGCCAAACACAGAGGCTGTAAAAGGTGCTGTGCAAGCACAGAGGGAGGTGTGAGGCCAAGAGAGCTCCTGGGCTGGAGAGACAAGGCAGCCTAAGCTTCCACATTTTCCAGAGATGCCTCACTTCCTAAAATTTCTATGCTGGGAATGCTCCATGTGGTCAAGGGAACAGCACAGGGGTCTGGGGAATGATGACACCACAGAGAAAAATCAGTTTTGTGCCTGGCTGTGTGTTGCTGGAGGGTCTGAAGGAAAGGAGGCAGGAGGTGCCCTGGTGTGCTGTGGGAATTCTCTGCTCTGGGTCTGGGGGTTGAGGCTCTCTGAGCTGCCAGGATTTCAAAAGGAAAGATCTTTTCCTCCAGTTTCACCACAGCCAGGGTGAATTTCCCCCTTGCAGGGATGTGGGAAAACCAAATGGGACATTCTCACTCGTTCCAAGGGAGATGCTCGGGGATCAGGGAAGGCAGCAGGGATGGAAAGGGTGTTCAGCTAAACTGTGCCCATGTGTCCTGGCTTGGAAAGCTGGAGCTCCCCTTGGAATGGAGAATGTAAACCCCCCTCCCTCCAAATTATTATCATTTTGCAATTAGGGCCATTCAGGCAAAGATATAGGAGTAGGAATAATAGTTCTTTACTAGGAATATTAAAAATGCGAATGTAATAGTACCAAAAAAAAAAAAAACAACCCAAAAAACAAGGAAGCAAACAAACAAAAATCCTAGAAACCCTGACACAGTCAGAACTACATGACACCCTGTTAGTTGGGGTGTTGGGAGCAGTCCAAGTAAATCCTCCTGCAGTGACAGATGTGGTTCTGTTGGGGCAGAGATGATCCTGTAGAAGGGCCCAGGGCTGCTGGGCTGGCTCTGGTTTTCCTCTGGGAATGCAGAGCACACAGGCTGTGCTGCTGCTCTGATCCCAGCTTGGATCCAGGCAGGAATGCTGGGCTCCTCCCCTGGCTGCAGCCTCTCCCCAGGGGCTGATGGAATTGTCCCAGCCCTGCAGTGAGCCTCAATGGCCCCTGAGCAGCAGATTCCCTGCAGGGACAATGGGTCCTGGAAGGGATAAGAACCCTGCCCCAGCTGCTGGAACAGCTGCCATGAACAGAGGACACCTGCCCCCTCCCCCTGGAGCTATGAGGGGTGGGTCATGGAAGAGATAAAGAAAACATCTCCCTAACTGGTTTCAACAGATAGAAAACAGAATAAACATTTTCGGTTGCATATTGTAACCCAAGACACCATGGAGGAGCTCCCAGGCCACCTGCAGGACTCTGGAGAGCTCTGAGCAGCCCAGGAGATGTCCAGGATGTGCTGGGATGACATTTGGGGATGGAGGAAGGCTGGAGGGGGTGACAGACACGGAGTGTGGAGGGGAAGGAACAGCTTAAAAATCAGGAGAGATCCTGGTGTGTTCCAGGAGTGTGAAGTCTGCTTGGAGATCCCACTCCCCAATATCCTAGATCCAGGATCCATTAAACACACTCAGGTTTCTTCCTGATAAGATCTCAGATTGAGGAGGGACCACGGCAGTGACTTTACCCACATGAAGTTAATGGCAGTGACTTTATCCAACACAATGTATGAGAAATCTCAGCTCTCCAAGGATCAGCTCTGTAAATCCCCCTTTCTCTCCAATCCCAGGCTGCAAGGAGATGTTTCCTATCCCCCTGGATCCCAGAAATGCATGCTGGCACTTTCACAGCTCTTCAGCAACACTTAGGCACCCTCTCTGCCAGGATAACTGCTGCCTAACTTTCTGCCAAGCTCACTAAGTCCTAATTTCTCTTTATTTTTTCTTGTCATGCTGATTTTGGTGAGCCTGTGTCCCCCAGAATCTCCCAGGACCTCCCCTCTCCCCCTTCTCTGTAATTAAACAAGAACTGTTGACAGATGCTGTCGAAGCCAGTTCCAGCTCGCCAGAAATTTTCAGCAAATAATAAGAGGAGCTCAGAAATGAGAAGTCAGAAGAATTCAATAGGCAAGAGACAAAATCTCAGCAGCCCTAAAGGACCTTAATTCAGAGAAGCACTACTGACACTACTGCACAAGAGAAATTAAAAACAATGCCATATTTTTTTTTTCTCTGTGATGAGACACCAGAATAGAGAAGGGGAGGGTTTCACAAGGCTCTTTTTTTCCCCCTTGCTTTTTACCTTCAGATTTGGGTCACTTGCCCTGCATGGGGTGTCTGAGCTGGAGGATCTGCTGTACGTCAGGGGATCCACTAAGAGAGGGTGCACACCCAACATTTGCCAGGGAAAAGTCACCAGGGAGACAAATGTGGCTGCCTGAAGTGTGGAAGAGGATAATGTTTGGAGTGAACTCCCTGACATCATTTTCCTTGCCAGGGGTTTGAAACACCACTGAGTCAGAAAGGATTTGTGGTGGACATTTCTCCAAGCAAGGAATTTGACAGATATTCCTGCTCTGCTGAACTTGCTTTGCTGACTGCTCCCTAAGTCCTTTAAACAATGCTATTGTGATTTAAAATGTCACATAACCAAAAGCATCATAATCGCAAAAAACATTCTCATTAACAAAAAAGTTCTCCTTTCAAATTCTCCTATTCAGGCAGCTCTGTAAGCTTTTAATCCTTCAAGCACCAGTAAATGACATCTTTGCTAAGGATGGGCAGTTTGCATCAGCAGAGAGGCTGGGGAGGGAGTCTGGGTTGGCTGCAGATGGAGGGGTTCCATGTGGGCTCTCAACTTCCAAGAGAAATTCCTCTTTGCTTCTTCAGACTCACAGCTACAAACTGAGAGGCTCAAAAGCTCAAGACCAAGATGCTGGGATGATGATGATGATGATAAGAGGAAGTGGTCTGTCAGAGAATCCCAGAATATCCTGAGCAGGAAGGGACCCCCCAAGGATGAGCAAAGTCCAACTCCTGATCGTTTTCTGGAGGATGTGACTTTTTATTTGTGCCACTGCATGGAGAGGGCACATCCCTGGGCTCAGGGGGAAGTACCTCAGTAGGTCAGGAGGAGACATGAAAAAGAATGGGGTTTGTGGTGGTGGTATTTGCCAGCGAGACCCAGCCACAACCTCAACCAAAATGAACCTGAATTCAACTTAAATTCTCCCAAATTGAGCTCCACTTGGTGCCCAACTTCCAGACTGGCCTATTTGTTGTCCTCTGGTTTTCCTCCAAAATCCACAACAGCTTTCCCAGGATCCAGTGACACTCCTGGGGCCATCCCCTCCATTATGTGGGACAGCCAGATCATGCTCATATTGAAATATCCCATCCATGGATGTGTGTGGTCCAGCAGGGTGATCCAAGACTCATCCCAGGAGGGTTGGGAAGGATTCCCTACCACCACTGTGGTGGGATGTGGAGTGACCCCAGAACTGGAAATAAGGAAAATTTAAGACAAACAAGGAAAGCACCTCTTCTGTTGGCTTTGGAAATGGCCAGAAATGGATCCACTTCACATCAAAGCTGAAAAAGAACCCACAACTGAGAAGGCTAAGTTGGTTGCTTTCAACCCAGAATAATGGCTTAAAAGGGAAATAAACCTACAAAATCTGAAGAAGTCATGTTTGTGACTTGCTGACCTGAAACCAATAGGTTTTGTTTGAATTTTGGGTTTTAAAAGCAAAACATTTCAGTCAACACGGAAAAATAATTTACCTCCATATTCATGTTCTCAGTTTTGGTCCTTTTCTTCTTTGAAAATTGGGTCAGCTCTTTGAATTAAAATCCTGCTTTGAAACACCTGAAACATTCTTCGTGAAATTTTCCAAGCACAAGGTTTGGTTTGTTGGGTTTTTTTTTTATTATTATTATTTTCCTGGAATTCCCCTTTCATCTCCTCGTTCTAAATTACTCATTAAATTCAACGTGAATTTAAACTCATTTGCAAACTGCTCGTTTTGTTGGGAGTTTTTTAAGGATATTTACTGCTCTCTGTTTGCACATCTAAGTGAGTGTGTGTAAATATCTGTGCATGGAATGTGATTCAGTTTTGGGTTGTGGAGAAAGATTCAAAGGGAGACTGAGGGAATTGCCTGCTCGGAAGCGGGGTAGAACTTATTTCTTTGCAGCTACAAGGACATTCAAGGAGCAAGGAGAAGGCGTTTCAGACATCCTGTTGCCAGTGGCTGCCAGACTTTGGCTCCCTGGAGAGACGAGGCAGAGCATCCCAAATACCAAGTGTCTGAACGTGTCCCTCTGTCACCACCAAACCCTGCCTGTCCCAGCTGGCACAAATTCCTTCCCCGGCTCAACCCGCATCTCCCACTCTGCTGGAAGTCAAACAATCCATTAGGGCTTTGCTGAGTGGATCTGACATTTCCCAGGTGTGGATTAACAGCCCCTCAGGGCCTCGGCGCTGTGAGAATCAGGGAAAATCAGCTCATCCTTTGTGCCTCGCTGCCCATGGCTGCTCCCAGGGAGGAGGAGCCCCAGCACCTGCCAGCCCCGTGCTCAGCGCCTTCCAAAGTGGCTTTCCAAGGTGTTTGGCTTGCCCTGGAAGGGATGAAGGGGAAATGGTGGCACGTTGTGAGGCGTTCAGGGATAAGAGGAATGTTTTACCAAAAAAACAAAATCTCTCCAGCAACAGTTTTAGTGAATTAAGGCATTGCTCTGTTCTGGCCAGGATGTGCAACAGGACCCATTTCATCCACACATTGCCCTGGTTGTGAAGAGAAAATAATTTCATCACACATGGCCTTTACTAGATTTTTCACAAACTTTATACAGTCAAAATCCAGAGAAATTAATTGGTTCAATGTTCATTGGTCCCAAGTTGCACAATTTTTAGCATCTGGTTTCCTATTGGTTATTGATCCCTTCACCTTGGATGTTAATTAAGTCCTCATCCCTCCTTCTCTTATCTCTCTTTTCCCAGACCAAGAGACTTGGACCAAGCCAGGGGTGATATTTGGAGTTGATGCTCATTAATGGTCATTACCTTTTGTGTATCCTATGTGCTACTCCCAGTCCATTGGAATGTTAAACTGATCAGGCCTCAAGTGGTTAAACAGTCCTTTGAAAAGAAACTTCAGCTCCTTTGCCCCTGGGCAAAGACAAACAGAAACCCCTGACTAAAGTCAGCTTAAAATTGTAGGAGTTGTGTAATTTCCGGTAGTATCTCAAGGTATTCCCACCTTGTCCTGGTTATTCCTTTGGGTTGTGTATTCACCATGTCTTTGGAGATGGAAGCAAATTTAAGTTCCCTTCCTCCTTGTCTTGAACATCACCAGCATGGAAATTTAGCCAGGGGTTGTTTTCCTCCATCTCCTCCCTGGGTAATGCTGAGCATCACTGTTGGAAATGATACAACTTCTAAAATTTTTTAGCTAACTAAGAATTGTGTCATTTGGGACCAATGAACATTGAACCAAAGAACAGCTTTGGGTTTTGTAAGGATAAGTATGTGAAAAATCTAATAAAGAACCATCTGGGCAATGTGTGGATAAAATTATTTCTATTGCACATCCTGGCTAGAATAAAATAATGCCTTAATTCTGGAACACTAAAAAAATTCTGTAGGAGAGGGTTTGTTTGTCCTGCAGTTTCAGTGACGTCACCACGATGGTTTTGCTCTGGATTCTCCTCCATTCTTGGTACCTCTGCTTATCCAGGCACACTCTGCTCCATGCAAACCTCACCAATACAGCCCCATCCCAAAGATCTTGTGCTGTTGGGGGCTGAGACCAATCCCACCTGCCACAAAATCCCATGGGAAAGCAAGGAAGCTGCAGAGGAAATTGCCAGAGCAGCCACTGCTGACATAAATGAGGGATCAGTTACAGAGCTGACAGGAGTTGGAGGGGTAAGAACAGCCAGAGCAGATCCAGCAGATTATATCAGCTCAGTGTCCTGCTGCCAGGAGTTGCCAGAAGTAGGTGTCAAGAGGTTATTTAAAAAAACCCCAGTAAATAAGTGTGATTTTTTTCCCCCCCATGAGCCACAAGATGTTTAGAGAAAAATTTTTTATATTTAGCAGCCCTGGCTGGGTTTTTCTGTCAATAAATTTGCCCAGTCATTTATCTGTGGGAGCACTGACATGGATTCAGGAGATGCAGTGCCTTGTTGAAGAACAATCCCAGGCAGGATGTTCTGGGCTCCATCCAGCATCTGAAACATCGGTGTTTACTGCACTCAGGTTATCCAAGGCTCCTGAAAAGGAAGTATCAGGTGATATCAAAGGTGATATCAGCCCTCATAAGCTGCAAATGTACTGGCCTGAAGGTGGGCAGGTGTGAAATGCAGCTCAGGATTTTCTGGTATCTCAGTCTGCCCCACTCTTACGTCTTCCCTTTCAGCACTCTTTTGCCGGTCCAAATGTCTGCTGTTCATTGGCAGTCCCATCTCATCCCTCCATGTACAAAAACGTGCACCAGGGACTGTCACACTGAGGGGCTTTAACCCCACACCCTTCACTGGGGCCAGGCTCTGACTGGGATTTTTGGATCCCTCACCAAGGGCTCCATGACAAATGTGGGAGCTCTTTGGAGGCGACTCCTTCTGCATCAGCACAGGTGAAGATCTCATCCTGCCCTTCCTTCTCCTTGCACCTGGATGCTGTGGATGTTGTTTCACCTTTTCCCAACAGCTGAGCCTTTCCAGGCTGACACTGGAAATGAGCTCCTGCAGCCTGCAGGGAATGCATTCCTTAACTCTTGCCTCTGGAAGGCATCAGGAGGGCTCAGGGGTTATCCAAGGGCAGAGACACAGCCCCATCCCCTCCCCTCCCACCTCAGCTGTCCTTGCTGAAGTCACCAGACACTTCCCAGGGCAGCTGTACCCCCAAAGCAGAGTTAACTCATTCCTTGGGTGTTGTGAAAGGTGCCACAACCTTCTAGAAGTGTCCTCAGGTGGAGAGCCGCCAGGACTCCAAGCACACCAACACAATCACTCAACACTCACACTGGATAGGGGATAAATCCCTCAGCTGTAAGGAAGGAAAAGGTCTTTGTACAGAGCTCTCCAGAGAGGTTTTATTCCATCTTCACATGAAGGAGCCAACACAGGAAGATAGGGGCACGAGCGAGGGACCAGACATTATATATGCAGTAGAAGGGGTGGAGTTACAAACAGGAGCCAATGGGTGAGGGAGAAAGTGGTGCAGAGGCGGGGCAATGTACAAGGAGAACCAATGGGGGAACAGGGGCAGAATGTGGGTGGGGATTGCACCAAATCAGGGCCAATGGGACCTTGGGGAAGGGAGAACATTCCAGGGGAAGGGAGAACATTCCAGGGGAAGGACACATGAGGGAAAAAGGGGTGGGGAGGCCAACGGGCCAACGGGAGAGCAGAACCAGGGTACATTTGAGTAACAACCAAAGAACTCTGGGAGGAGGCAGGTGCTTCTGCTGGCATGAAGGGACTTGTCCTGATTAAGGGACATTCCTGCAAGGGAGCCTGAGGTGCTCTGGTTTAGGAGGTGCACTGGCCTCCACACTCAGGAACACAAACCAGCTCTGCCCTGCACTGCCATCAGTGCCCCTTGAAAGCCCTGATTTGCCCCCTCAGCTTCCCAGCATCCCGCTGCTCCTTCTGGCACGGCTCAGGGTGGATTCTGTCACTTAAAGCTGTGGGAAGGCAAGGCCTTAAAACAACAAACCGACTCAAATTCAGGAATTTTGTGATGGACACAAAGATTTATTCCTTCCCTGCCTGCCCCCCACCAAAAAAAGACTTTCCCCAAGTCCTACAGGATTTTGAAATACGTTGGGAATGTTGATAGCGCTTTGTCTGTTCTGATAAAGCTCAGTGAACGAGTGTTCTGTTCAGTTGGTTTTCCCCTTATTCCAGTCATTATTCTGGTGTGATCAGGCAGCTCAGGGATGTCTCTAAATCCAGAGTGTCTGAGGGGTGTTTAACGAGCCACAAAACCCTACACAGGGGGAAGTTGCTGGGAGCCCTTTTTGCAGCTAGGAAAGCAAGGGACAGACTTTCTTTTTTTTTTTTTTTTTTTTTTTTTTTTTTTTTTTAATCATTAAGGTTGGAAAAGACCTCTAAGATCATCAAGTCCAACCATTAACCCAGCACTGCCAAGTCCACCACTAAACCATTTCTCCAAGCACCAAATCACTGATTCAGGGATGTAAGAGAGGGACAGAGCCAGGAATTCATACCAAGTGCCAAGCTGGTCTCTAACATTCTGTCCTAATAATTCAAGGTGCTTCATGCTCTCTGGTATCCAGAGATAAAAGGGTTTGGAAACCCCTGGATCCTGCTCTCTCCTGTCGGCACGGAAACCAACAGTTGTGCCTTCACATTGCACCTTTAAAAGGACAAATGTTTCCCTTCCTGCATCCCAGGCAGCAGCAGGGATGGGAGCAAAGGCTCCGGAAGAGGGTTCAGAGTGGGATGCACTGGAGTGTTCAGCCAGCAGTACAAGGAGACTGAAATGGAGTGAACCAAACTGGATTCATTAGCTGGCAATTAGCTCTAAATTGACGATCATATGGTACAACTGAGCTTGGAAGGGAAAGGTGGATCTGCTAGCTGGAGACAACAAAATCTTTGGAGATTGATCCCTGCTGGGTAGGGCAGGATTTATGGGGCAGATCAGTCCAGCTTTTTGTGTTCTGGACACCTGAGAAAAATGTTGGCTCCAGGACTGTCAAGGGGGGGCTTTGGACAGGAAGAGGGGAACAGCGGTTTCCTTTTTTTTCTTGAGTCCACAGAGAATTGCAAGATCAAGCTGGACCACCCAGCTGCAATCCCAGCATTTTAGTAATTCCGGTCACTTAATAACCCTGGTCATTTCCTGATCCCAGTTTCTTCAGAGGCCATCCCAGCCAATCTCCTGCCTCATCCCACCAGTTTTCCAAATCCAGGTTCCCCCCAGCTCTGGTGGCACTGTCATCTGTGGTGCTAGCCAATGCAGCCTGGCCATCAGGAGTGGCTTCCTTCCCTACCACACCTCCCTTCTCTCTAATTCCCCTCATCCTGGCTTTTCCTGTCTCCCCCTCAGCCCAGAGCAGGTCCAAGTGTTTGGCTGAGCCTGGAACACACTGGAGCATCCTGAGTGCAGCTTTGTGCAGAGGGAGGGGCAGCATCCCATTCCCAGGTGCTGCATCTTCCCCTGTCTCTCCTCCCCATCTTTAAAGGACCAGAGAAGAGCTTTTATTCGGAGCCAGCTCCCAATGTGAGCAGCTCAGAGCAATTTATGGACCCTCGAAGCCATTGCCAGGCAACCTGAAGCTTGAGGCCTCTTTCCCAGCCTTGGAGAGGAGGAATCTCTCCCTCCCTCCTGCTGCCAGGCCTTCCCCTCTTCCTCTTCCCCTTCCTCCTCCTCCTGCAGCTGAAGATGAGCACCTTTCCTGCCAATGTCCTGGGCTCCCTACCACCCAAAGCATCTGCTGCTCCAGAGCCCAGCCCTGCTTGTTCTCCTGCTGGGGACAAACACACCTCAGCTCCAGCTTCAAGCAAATCCCTGTCCAGCCAGGACATCTCTGGTGGCTGCCACAAGCCACCAGCCCAGGCAGTTTTGCAGCAGTTCATGGAGCTGGAGCCTTCCTGCCACCTCACAGCCCTGCTCAGAGAGGGCCTGCACCCAGAGGGTGGCAAAGCAAGGCTGGAGACAGGAGTCCTGGTCCTTCAGCAGAGGTTGTCCCCACCACACTGAGAAGATGAAGGAAGACAGAGCCTGGTGACGTGTGGGCCTGGGATGAAAGAAAGGGTGAAAGAAAAGGGTGCAGAGAGCGCAGATACTGGGGGAAGAGGAAGGGGAGAAGTTAATCATGAATATTTTCCTTGCAGGTTACTGATCTCCCTTGCACTTAGACTCCCCTGGGCTGGAAACCTGGTAAGCATAAGCTTGAGGAAAAAAATATAAAATGAGTGGGTGTTGTAGTCATTAATTTGTAGTTCAGAGTAGAGCCAGCCATCAATTAAACCTCAGCCACTGCAGGCTGAGCACCAGCCAGGTCCTGTTTCCCTGGGTACAGAGCAGAGAAGATAGATGGTCTGGAAACATCTACATGCCAGGGGCTACAGGGGCACTGCCCAGCCCTGAGGGCAAAGCTCTGCTTGACCCCCATGGCACAGCTGTCCTTGAACACACCCAGCCTCTGCTGGGGCAAACTGGGCCATGGATGTGGGGTTCTGTGTGAGCCCCTCAGAAATCCCATCCCTAAATGTCAGTCCTGCAAGCCAGGCTCGTTGACTCCTGCCTGCAGCTGAGATGAATGCTCCTGGTAGTCCATCCATCCCAACGTGCCTTTCCCATTGTTCCCATCCCTCCAGGCCCCTCCTGACAGACTCTTGCCATTAGATATGATGGAGAGAGCTGTTGCCCCTACACAGGCATGCTCCCGTGCTAAGGAGTCTCTGGGAATAATGGCAGCAATGAAATAAATGAAATAAATCACCCAAAGAGCAAGTGGCTGTGATGAATTAGGAGGTGTTAAACACGCAGAGCAGACAGGGCACTGCCAGCCCTTTTCCCCCAGCAAAGCCACGAAGACAACAGGCACCAGGGCTTCCAGTGCCTGAAATCCCCTTTCCATTTTTTGCCAGGAGTGCTTTCAGAGCCGCTTTGTTGATTGAATTTGTCAGCCACCATTCTGGAGATCTGAAAGCTGCTTCTGCTGCCTTTATTGTGGAGCTGGCATGAGGCGATCCCGAAGCATCTGTATTCATTCCAGGCAGCATTAGGTAGCTGATGATTCAGCCAGCTGCCAGCAGATAGCTGCTCTCTCCTTGAGATGACTGAGTAATACAGGAATAACCTGGGGATTTTGCTCCCCTCTACTGAGCCTCTGGGTTTATTTATTTATTTCGGGTGGATCCCATTTATCACCGGTGAGCAGGAGCCGAGCTCGGAGCCCTGGCATCCCCTCGGGTGTGGAGAGCAGGGAAAGGCTGCTCCTCATTTCCTTTGGACAGCTTTGTCTTACCCACTGGAGAGGAAACCTCGCTGTAGCTGAGGAGCAGGGCTGAGGGATTGGAAGTTGTGTGTGGGGAGAGAAAAACAGGGGTTTCTGGCTGTGGGTATGAGTGTGAGAAGGGGAAAGGCTGGAAAAATTGGGGAAAGAAAGAAGAAGTGACGCCTTGGGAAGGCTGACCTGGAACAGAGACTGGACAGAGCTAGAGAGTAAAGTAGATATTTATTAAAAGGCCTCTAGGATACACCTTGGGCAGAACAAGAACCTGACCAGGGCTACACCCAAGGAAGACTAAAAATGGACACAAAATGGATGACCGGTCACGAGATCTTACATTTTTATAAGTTTTGGTCTATTTGCATATTTGGGGTTTAATTGTCCAATTACAGCTTCAGGTTGTGAGGTCCCATCCTTCTTGTTCCTCCCCTCAGCCACCCTTGTTTGTGCTTTTGGGCTGAAAGTTGTCCTTGGTCTCCAGCAGGAAAAGGATTTGTTTTGTGTCCCTGCTCTGTGCAGAGCTGAGTGACACTGACTGTGAGGCTCAGAACTGCACCCTGGGCAGCACAGAGCAGGGACACAAAACAAATCCTTTTCCTGCTGGAGACCAAGGAAAAGGTCTGAAAAACATGAAAGAACCTGAAAAACATGAAAGCTCAAACTTAAGGCGTCAGAAGGATTTTTGTGCATCCACAACAGGCTTGTGGGGTGGATGCTGAGGGTCCCTGGGTGCATGGAACCTTCTGGAAGCAGGCAGAGGTGAACAGTGGCAGCAAAGTGGGAATTGTCCCTGCTCTTGAAAAGCTGGGCTTGCCCCTGTGTGTGTGCTGGGACATCAGTGGGTCACAAAAGCCCTGAGCCTGCTCTGGAGCCTGCAGAAGTCTGGAGCAGAGCTCCCAGCCTTGGATGCATTCCTGGTAACTCTTCCTGCCTGCCAGTTCAGTTTCTTTCCTAAGCCCTTGGCCTCGCCCCCATCTCCACACTGTGGAAGGAGATAGGGAAATTTCAGGCCTCCTGAGAGAGGTGTCTGAGATAAGTGGACTTGAATCACCCTAAAGCAGCTCTGATTTCTCTGTGCTGATTACAGAGGGAATTTGATGACAGCTTAGACCAGACAAGAGCCACAAGCAGCCCTGAATCCAGGCTGCAGTCACAGCTCCTCTGCCCCCGCTCTGGGCACTCAGGATTTTTCCTGCCTTTTCTCTAGGAGCAATAAACCAATTTCTGAAAGTCTGATTGTCAGTTTACTGAGCTCCCCCAGTGAGCCCAGGCACAAGACAAACCTGCCCTGAACTCATGACATTTTTCCACGGGAGGACACTCAGATTTTATTTCTCTCACTCCCCAGGTTGGAGGCTGGTGTCTTTCCAAACACCACGAGGGTACAAGAGGGAAAAACATCTTTCCCTTGGATTGGCAACAAGGCCAGCCTAGCACTGACAATTTCCAGGAATTAATCAACTTGCCAAAACTTGGAGACAGGCACAGACATCATGGAAAGCAGCATCCTGTCCTCATGGCCAGTGTATGTTGCCAGAGAAGGTGCAGATCCCACATCCCAGGGGCTGTTGAGAGGGTTGTTCCTCCCATGCTTGTCCTGGGGGTGAATTCATTTTGGATGCTCCACATGGTCAGTGCTCATGGCTCTGAGATACTCAAGGCAGAAAGGAAACCTCTGGGAGAGCAGGTCCTCATCTCCATCTCCACTTCAAGGCAGAAAAACTTGTGTCTCGTCCTCTAAACCAGCTTTTCCCCTGAGATATTCCTCCCTGGAAGCCTGGGGAAATTGCTCCAGCTCTCAGGGACAGAGAAAAGGGTTTGGTAACTTCCTCCTGGGATAACCTGAAGGCTGAAGGATCTCCTTCCACATCCATGTCCTTGCACTGACTCTTTTTCTGACCTTTCCCCATCAGCACATGTTGGATTTCCTTTCCAGAGGGCAAAAGTGGAGTTGTGCCTCGGGGTCAGGCAGCGATGGGTCACAGCCCAGCTGCTCTGTCCATCCCTGCATTCACTGGAAGGAAAACTCCTCCTCTCTGCGAGGCAGGAACAGAAGGGAGAAGATGAAAGAGGGAGAGAGAGAGCATTTCAGGCTTGTAATTCAGTTACAGCAGGGAGAATCAATTCGCTGCAGCTCAGGGGCCTGTTTGTTTCTGCAGGAACAGAGGAGTGAGTCCAACAAGGGTGGTGTGCCCAGCCAGCTGCTCCATCCCAAAGCAGGGGAGGCTGCCAGGCCAGCCCTTGCCCAGGTGCTGCCTCAAACCCAGGCTGTTGCATCCTGCACACAGGTGAGGTGGGGTTAAGGAGGAGGGATCATGGCAGCCAGTCCGTACCAGACACACTGGGAAAAAAAAAAAAATCTGATTTTGTCAAGGTTTTCTCTGGCTGAAAAGAGAGCAACAACCTCTTGGGGATCCTGGACACCTGAAAGAGCATTTTTGATTGCCTGGAAAAGGGAGCATGTACATGGAATAGCTCATGGCTAAGCTGAAGGGATGTGGCACCCTGTTTGCTTCAGGCAGCTGAGAAAAATGAGTTAATCCAGGCTCAAAATTTATCCAGAAATGTACAACAAGAGCAGAGAGAGAGGATAATGGGGAGGAAACGTGGGGCAGAGGGAAGGTTGTGTCCCCCAGCAGCCTCTGTCCTTCCAAGGGTTATGTGGGCACTTGTCACTTCTCTTGTCTGTCACCAGGCCTGGCCACCAACCTCCTTCAGAACAAATGCAGTGCTCAGGACTGAGGACCCAGAATTCCACTCAAATTCCATTAACTCTCAAAATCTGCCCAGAATATTCCTGAGGAATCTCCCTGTGAACCTGGTGGTGTTCCTGGCTTTGGGAGACAACCCTACCTCTGGCTGGGCTGGGCAGCTCTGTTCTGTGTCCCCTGGACTTGACAGTGACCTCAGGGGTGACAAATCCCAAAAAGGATGGAAAAGGGGCAGAAGTGACACCAGACTTGAAGCACAGAGGGCTGAAAGGCCCCAGTTGGTTGGACCTGGCTGAAAAGCACCAGGGACTGCTGTCACCCTTCCCACTGAACCTCACTGGAAAGGGAAGAATGAAACCCATTCCCTTTCCTTGCCCTTCTTTAAGGCAGACAGGGCCATCCCAGGGCATCACCTGGCTGGTGGCACCATGGGGTCACACAGGACAGGGGCAGGATATGCTGGGAGCTCCCCAACTGCTCAGGACTGCAGGGCTCTGGAAGGACAAGGGGGTCAGAGCTGCCTTCCTGTGAAGAGCTTGAACATATCCAAGGACTGGAGTTATCCAGTATTTCTGGTCTGTGAAGAAGGAGCAGCACAGAAGGTAAAGGCAGAACAGTGAAAGAATGTGGGTGCTGCAGGAGCAGGTGGGAATTCACCAGGAACTCAAATTCCTTGAGTTGTGAGAAAGAGGGAGAAGACCCTTAGGAGCTTGGCCCAGCATCCCACTGTGCTACCTGCAGCACAAAACCTTTATTCTGAGCACGCTTTTTAAAGCAAAACAGTTTTAATCCCAAGAAAGTGCAAGAAGACAAAGCAGAAATAAACTTCCAAGCACCCTTTTTCTGTTTTCCTTTTGGAGCCTTTATTATTCAAGCATTGCAGTTAAGAATGGGAGCTTCAGCCTTGCAGGGCAGGTTGTTGACCATCCTGCTGTTCTCAGTTTAATCTTGCCTGCTATTTAACATAGCCCTGAGGGTACTGGAGCGACTCACTGACACTGAGTTCAGGATGGGAAAATCCAGAGATGCCCACTGGAGCTCTTAAAACCAAGGATAAAGAGACTGAGCTGTTGGCTGCTCCTCAGAGTCAATCTGTAGCATGATATCATCCAGTCCTAGGCAAAAAAAAGGAGGAAAGTTGTCTCCCAAAATGCTTTACAAACATTCTCCCTGGTACAGTGTCCGTGGGCATAAAGCAGCAACTCCAGGGCTGTCCCTTTTTGTCACAGAGACCAGATCCTCTGGGAACTTCAGTGGAGGCTGTGGGGAAAATTTCCCAGATTGGGGCACTTTGGGAAGCTGAAGGTGAAAAACATTGCAGTTATGGCTGGAAAAAAGCTCCTCCAAGCTCTTTCAGAGCTGTGTCCTTCCCCTGAGGGCACCTGGTGGCCTCTGCCAAGGGGACAGCTCAGTGAGAAACTTCTGAGACCTTCCTGTAGTGACCTGGTGACCAAACCCTGTCCTGTGCCTCAGAGAAAGGACGTGGGGCTGGAGAAACACAGAGTGGAGGAGGAGAAGGTGATGCCCACACCAGCCTCCTGGAGAGCACCTTGCCCTGGTGGCTCTGGGTGTCACCTGTGTCACCTCCTGTCCCTGCAGGGAGAATCCTTGCACCAAACCCCCTCATCTAGAGGCTGACACGGAGGAAGGGGGTCTGGCTGCCTGGTTTCTGCTGCTGAGGGTGTTTAGGGAAGGTCCCTGCCCCTCTCTGCCCCACAGCTGGGCAAGGGGGGCTGGCAGTCCCTGTGGATGAGGCACAGGTTGGTCCCTGCCCTGCCACTCTCCAGCTTTAACCAAGGGGAGTCGATATCCTTGAAAGGATTTTAAGGGATCTGTGGAGCAGCTCCTGTTTAAATAAAAATAAAAATAATAAAAATAAAAATAAAAATAAAAATAAAAATAAAAATAAAAATAAAAATAAAAATAAAAATAAAAATAAAAATAA